>CANYCX012414431.1:0-14923 GCA_948193385.1 Breynia disticha f. nivosa | reverse complement strand
CTATCTGAGCCGAGGAGTTAGAGGCAGAGGGTGATAAAGCTAGAGATAAGCGACATATGATTTCAGGCAGTTCGAGTACAGAAAAGAAGAAGATAGATTTCAGGCCACCGAGAGAGACAGGAGGTAGTCAGGGCAGACAGTCTGAGACAGGAGATGGAGGTGGCGGTAGAGGTTATTCCACTAGACCTCCTATTTCTCAAGGCCGCGGTACAGGTACAGACACTGATAGGGACGATCGACGTTGTTATACTTGTCGTCAGTTTGGCCATTTTTTCAGAGATTTCCCACAGAGGTGTTGAGGTTTCGAGACAGAGTGGTGTAGGTGAGACTAGGCCTACAGTTTTGACTGGTACTGGTAGACGTAGAGGTGGCAGAGGTTCAGGATCTACTTCTAGGGGTGGATCAGCTGCCAGAGGTGGAGCAGTTGGTTCAGGTAGAGGAGGTGGATCTACTTGCGCAGTAGCACTATCAGGGTCAGCACCACAGGTCCGAGTTTATGCTATGACTAGAGATGAGGCTGCAAAGGATCTAGACGTGACTACCTGTACTATTTCTATCTTTTCATATACTACTTCAGTATTGATTGATCCAGGTTATACGTGCTCTTTTGTGAGTTAGTCAGTCGTAGACCATATTGGGGGTAGTATAGAGTGTCTGGATTATACTGTTTCTGTTTTGATGCTTGCTGGTGGTACAGTGTTGGTTAGACATATTTTACGACACTATAAGTTACATATTGACGAGTCGACTTATTTAGCAGATTTGATCGTATTACGGATGACTGAGTTTGGGGTCATCTTGGGTATGGATTGGATATCCAGAAATCGTGCTATGATCGACTCCTATTTGAAAGAAGTCGTGATTGGGGAGAATTGTAACATTCTGGATATTATTCGTCGTAAAATGATGATAAATATGTGTTTAAAAGTTAATATACAAATGTATATCAAAGGTTGATCGAAGGTTGACGCAAAACGATCGAAGAAATCAGAAATTCTGGAATTTAAATAGTACGTGCAGTGGAAAGGAAAGTACGCGTGGTCGCTGCCACAGCGCGTAGTTCCCTTCCACCACGTATGACGTGCTGTTTTCTGAAAAAAAATATATAATTATCGAAGTATCAGGACAATTTCTTACCTCTTCACTTATTACTTTGATTCAGAGCAAAAGACCATCAGAGAGAGAGCTGTGAGAAGGTTGAGAATCATCCAGGAACTGATTTTAAGCTTTGATTTCTTGCTTAAGCTAAATCAGGTAAGATGAGTATAAGGTGTTTTGGTTTATTTATGGTTAATATATAAGTGATGTTTTCCCCTGCACATCATTTAAGTTAAAGCTAAAAATACTTACTGAGTATTGTTTATACTCACCCCGTTATTGTTTTAAATGATTGTGCAGATCGTAGGTAGCTACCTGTCACTGGACCCCAGAGTTGATCGGTATTTTTCGAGCTTACGTCAGAGGTCAAGCTCCAGATTTCATTTTTGAGATTTTTCTATTGTACATTTTTGTGCATGTTTGTAAATGTTGACCTTTTGAGTTTGAAATGTTTTCAAACTTCTTTCGGTTTCCACTGTAAAATATTTTCAGGTTATTAATGTTTTGGGTCGAGTTTGTATAAAAAGAAGATTTTATCTTCTCTTTACTCTGATTTTCTTTTGATCTTATTATTATTATTAAAGGATATTGTTTATCAGGTATTATTGTTTTATAAAAAAGAGCTTCACATAATCTCTTTAGATGAAAATGCATTTTTGTGGCATAGGAAGTTAGGAGATACACTATTGCCCTTAATTTTGAAATTGGCTAAAAATGATGTAGTGAGAGGCTTGCCTAAGATTAAATTCTCTAATGAACATTTGTGTGACCATACATGAAGGGTAAACATGTTATTTTAAAGCTAAAAAGGAAATTTTCACTAATAGACTTCTTGAATTGATTCACATGGATTTGGTAGGTCCATTTAGGCATGCTAGTTTGAATGGTAGATTCTATGCTCTTGTGATTGTTGATGAATTTTCAAGATTCACTTGGATTTGATTTTTTGTCCATAAAAGTGATGCATTTAACAAATTTGCTAAGTGTTGTAGGTTAGTGCAAAATGAGAAAAACTTGGTCATCATTGCCATTAGAACCGACCATGACGGAGAGTTAAATGTGAGCCATTCAAGCAATTGTGTGACAAGTATGGTGTAGAACACAATTTCTCATCTCTTAGGAGGCCTCAACAAAACAGATTTGTAGAACGGAAGAATATGACTCTTGAAGAGATGACTAGGACTATGATGAACGAATATAATCTTCCTAAGTCATTTTGGGTAGAGGCGACGAACACCACATGCTACATGATTAATCGAGTGAATCTTAGAAGAGATAAGATGAAGCCACCTTATGAGTTTTGGAAGGGTAAGAAACCTAACATTTCTTATTTTTATCCTTTTGGTTGTAAGGTCTATATTCATAACAATGGTAAAGATAGCCTAGGTAAATTTGATGCAAAGTCAGATATAGGCACATTTTTAGGTTATTCTTTGAATAGCAAGGCCTATATGGTATATAATAATAGAACAAAAATGCTAAAAGAGAGCATTCATGTAAAATTTGATGATGTTCTTTCAGCCCCGAGAATGGTAGTTGGTTTTGATGATGTAGGTACTAAGGAATTTGAATATGAAACTTATGTTATTCAAAGGAAGCTTGACATAGTTAAAATTAAGGATGAGGAAAACCATGATCCTTGCATCTCAAAATTATGGGCAAATGTAAAAGATCATTCAATAGACCAAATGATTAATGATATGAAGGATAGGGTGAGGACAAGAAGGAAACTTAAGGATGTTATGAATAACTCAGCTTTTGTTTCCCTAATTGAGCCCAAGAACATATTGAGGCACTTGCAGATGAACATTGGGTGATGGCAATTCAAGAGGAGTTAAACCAATTCAAGAGGAATGAAGTATAGGAATTAGTACCTCCACTAAAAGGGAAGACGATTGTTGGAGTCAAATGGGTCAATAAGATCAAGTATGACAAATATGGTGAGCCGGTGAAAATTAAGTATAGATTGGTGGCTCAAGGCTTTTAACAAAAAGAAGGACTTAACTATGACGAGACTTTCATACCCGTTGCGAGGCTTGAAGCAATTAGGTTATTATGTGTGTTCGCTTCACACAAAGGGATCAAACTCCAACAAATGGACATAAAGAGTGCTTTTCTAAATGGCTATATTCAAGCAGAGGTATACGTGAAGCAACCACCCGGCTTTGAGGACCATAAGCATTCAGATTATGTGTACAAGCTAAAGAAGGCTCTCTATGGCTTAAACCAAGCTCCAAGAGCATTGTATGAAAGGTTGAGTAACTTTCTTCATTAACATGGGCATAGTAGAGGTAAAGTGGATAATGGTCTTTTTATTAGAAAAGCAGACAATGAGATGTTGATTTTTCAAATTTATGTTAACGATATAGTTTTTGGTGCTACTAAATCTTCTTTGTGCAAAGAGATTAGTGATTTGATGCAGGTGAGTTCGAGATGACTATGTTATGCATATAGTGATGTGGATCGTGGTGGATGTAGAATTGATAAAAAAAAGCACAAGTGGCTTATGTCATTTTCTAGGATCATCCTTAATATCATGGGCTAGTAAGAAACAAGTGAGCATAGCAATCTTAATATTAGAATCCGAATATGTAGTCGTAGGGAGTGCTTATGCTCAAGTGTTATGGATAAAACACCAATTAAATGACTATGGCATATCAATCTCTAATGTTCTAATTTATTGTGAAAATACTAGTGCCATTAGCCAAAGTAAAAATCCAATCTTGCACAGTAGAACAAAGCATATAGAAATTATGCATAATTTCTTAAGTGATCATTATTTGAAAGGTGATGTGTGCCTTAAGTATGTGTCCACTGTATATCAACTTGCAGATATTCTCACTAAACCACTTAAAGAGGAAACTTTCAATAATATTAAAATGAGAATTGGAATGTATGATTTAAAGGTTTTATGAATCATGATTGATAAAAATTCCTGCTTATGCATTGTATACATGGTGTATCTCTTGTAACAAAAAAATTGGTCCTTTGGTTCATCCTGAGTTAAAGCCACTGAGTTAACTGCAGTAAGTTCTAGACTACAATCATCTTGAATAAAATTAATCGATTAACCAAGTGCCGGTTGAGTAAATTTTGGACTTCCATCGAATAAAATGGTGCTTCTTGATGTAATATTAAGGCAGGATCATCTTGTGAGTTTTTTGTGAAATTTAGAGAACTTTAGCCGAGTAAGATTACATCTGATCGAGTAAACTATACTTGGTCAAGTAAAATGGGATTAATTAAGGTAAAAACAAGACAGCAATCTCTAGGGAATGTGTAGAATAGATTACTCGAGTAAAATAAAGTTTAATCGAGTAAAGAACCGATTACTCGATGTAATTGGAAATTACTCGACGTATTGGAGAAACAGAAATTTTTAGGGTTTTTAGTGAATGGTTTAGTCGAGTAAAGGAATCTACTCGAGTATGTGAATCTAGGAGTTAGTCGACTAACTTTAAGTTAGTCGAGTAAAATAACCTCCACAATTATAAATCTCTCGATCACTCTTTAAAACCCAAAGAAACAAAATTAGGTTTTTTAGTCTCCACCATTCTCCCTCTAGCAAACTCAAATTAGTTACCTCCCCAATAAATCTTTCATAAAATTCACTCAAAACATAACACCCATCCCTCTTAAAAACTCATCATTCTTCTTCGTTTTAAACCTCTTATTACACTCAAATCCACCCACATTCATCAAAACCCAAAACTTCTCAAATCATCCAATCCAGTGTTAATATGGCTAGAACTAAGGGAAAGTAGGTCACACAAGATAATTCACCTCCTTCTCCTCCTCAACAACAAAAGAAGAGGAAATCGGTCCTAAATCGATTCTATGGAACCTCTTCTTGCGGGGGAACCGCCTCGAAGCATATTATAATCAATCCTCATTTCCAAAACAAGAAGGCTCAAGAGTTGAACAATAAGGTATTAGTCTTAGAAATTTTTACTCCTTCAATGAGCTTCCATTGGGAATCTCTTATGAACTCAGATTATAACATTCTATTTAAGGATTTTAAGGAGAAGAGGATTTTTTATGTTGTTGGTTATATGGATGATATTTATGTTGAGCTTATTAGAGAGTTTTATGCGAATATGGTTATGGCAAAAGGAGGAGATCATAGTTTCATTGTTCACACTTTGGTTAAACAACAAGCTATTGAGATTATGGAGGCAAAGTTGTGTGAATGGTTTAATATGAGTAGGGAAAGTGTGCGTACTGGATTTCCTGTTGAGAGTGACTCGAGTTATGAGCAAGGAGCAGCTTCTTTTAGTTGTAAGGATGGATTAAAGATGTTAAGGGAACTTACAGTTGTGGAGATACTGAGTGATGAGCAAGTTAAAACAATGGATTTTCCCATCCATTATCGCCTTCTTCATTACGTTGTAAATCAAAATCTATGTCTTAAGAAAGCCACAAACAACTACATAAGCACTCTTGACATTGAGATTATGTGGAACTTAGAGCAAGGGAGAACTGTAAACATTCCACATATCATTTTGCACATGATGGTTAAGCGATCTCGCCAATTGGTTGGAGATATTCAAGCAAAGATAACCAAGAAGTGAGGTCTTCCCTTTAGTGCTCTTATCACTTGAATTCTCAAGGAGAACAATGTGAATCTCGATGGAGAGCCACATGGCGGGTTTTTGCATAATTGGAGAGTCACAAGCATGAATATGAAGAGTATGCGCTTAGTAAATACAATTGAGAAAGGATGGTTCTATGGTCCACATGCTACCTCTTTAATAATCACACTTTCTTCCTCTGACTTTCATTGATTTAGAGAGAGTTCAAGGCGTAGACCTAGCTCAGCAAGGAGGAGTAATGCTAATTTAAATGATGGAGTCAAGATACGTCGAGAGATTCAAGCTCTTAATGCTTGGTTTGGGGCTTTGGAGCGCCTAATGGAAAAGATGTCATCTACAATTGAAAAGATATGGGAGAATTTAACTTGTCACATTGATGATGACGTGGCTCATCCTTAGCTTGCGAGTGTACCTCCATGTGGACCATACATTAATATCTATGCTGATTTTAGCTTTTCTCTCTTGTGTTTTTATTTGGATATTTTACTGACTCTATGCTATGTTGCTTATTTTTTAATTTCATTTATATCTATTATCATGTAGTATTTATGAACTTGACTTTATTATTCTTATCTCATGTTGTTCTTACTCTTATGCTTTTTGATAGATGACAAAAAGAGGGAGAGATATGGATATGAGGGTGCATAGACTTAGGGGGAGAGAATTTATAAGAATGCAGTGATTAAGGGGGAGTTATATTGTTGTTGAATGTTTAATGTTGCATGAATGTTTTTTTGTGTCAGAGCTAACCTTCGGACAAGGGCGACCTTGATCCTAAATGTTTTTGTGTTGATTTTTACACAATCTTTATCAACTTCATATTGGTTTTGTCATTATCAAAAAAGGGGAGATTGTTAGACCAATGGTGGTTAACATATTGTACTACCTATGTTTTGATAATGTCCTAAAACGTGAACTTGACAAAAATTGTAAACACGATTTAAGGAGATTGTATAATGTCAGTTAAAATCAGGATATCATATATTAGTCTCTGGCAACATGTGCTAAGGATTTCTGGATCATTCATCAATGATTCCGAAGCAATGTTAATCGACCAAGTGATGATATTAGCTGAGTAAATTAAGTGTGTAAAGCTGTGAAAATATCTGGAAGTTAATTTCATAGAGGAATTTCAAAGTTAGTCGATCAAGACAGTATTAATCGACCAAAAAAATTGCTACAAGGTTAACGTTGGAGGTGTAACGGACTTTCTGCAAGTTGAACTAAATTAGTCAATTGAAGTGATTTTAATCGAGTAATTGGGTGCTGAGTTCCAAGGTGCAATTATTATAGAGGCTGTAGGACGGCTGTGGAACAACGGGGTTTAAAATTTGAACATTTGAAGAGTTGGTTCGTATTAGTTAAACAAAAAGAGTTCATCGATCAAACAGTGAAGCAAAAAATTAGTCAACCAATAAGGAATATTGATCGACCAATATATATGGGTCTCCAAGAGGAAAATCTGCTGTAACTTCATTACATCGATCAAAAGGAAATTGATCGACCAAAATTGAAGAGTTAGTCGATCAAAGAATATGTTAATCAACCAATATGGGAAATATTTAATCGAGTAACATGTGTTTAGTAGACCAAGTTTTGTTCTGTAGCAAATTTGCCAAAAGACCTGAAGATAGAGGTACTTATAAGGTGTTTGAAAGAGAGAGAAAAAGGTATCACATACTATTTCTACATCCTGAAAACCTCTATGATTAGTATCTCAAAAGTTCAAAAAACTTCATCTTTTTAAGATCATTTGTGCAAACTAGAATAGCACTTCTTGATCAACTTTGCTACTTTACACATCTTGTATGAAATTATTTGAAGTGCTCTAGTATAGTTTACTATTGTAAGGTTTAACTTGAGGAAAAATTCAAGTTAGTTTTGTAAGATAGCTTGAGCCAGAAATCAAGCATGTAAGGGAGTTCTCACATCAAGATCAGTGGTCTGGCACGAGCTAGTACTGACCAGTACGGGCATCGTGCCGCCATTTTGACTTTAAATCAATAGCCCAACACGACCCTTATTACCTTGGCACGAGTTTATGGTGTTCGGAACGAGGTCATGTTTGTCAGCATGCCCACCATGCCGACCTACGATTTTAAGAAAAACACAACACATTTTAAGCCATTCAACATATCAACCATGCCAACAACATTCATAGCCATTACTATACATTTCCAATACATGAACACAAGAAAAGACATTCTAAATACCAATCACATTCACATTTTCAACACATACTAACCCATAACATTCAAGCCATACTAGCACATCACATAATCATTTTCATTAGGCATCTTTCTCACCATACTTATCATATATCCACATCATACATGCCTTACACACAATCCACAATTATACCATTCAAGCATCCCTTTTCCTCACAAACATATCTATGATAACATTCATCATATTCATTCATTAAGATTCCATAAAAGTAAACATATGAATGTATAATGTAATATCAATGAATTTGCATATAATATGCATGTCCCGGGGTCTTCCATTCACGATCATTTTCCTCGAGCCCAGCCCGGCATCGAGCTCTCACCTAAAATTTCCTCGGCCCAACTGGCATCAAGCTCTTGCTTGGAATTTACCTTAGGCCCAGCCCAGCATCAAGCTCTCGCTTGGAATATCCTTGGGCCCAGCCTGGCATCAAACTCTCGCCCAGAATCCTTTACGGCCATATGTCATGCGATATGCTTATGCAACACATGAATCTCATATGTAATTCATTATGGCCAACAATCAATCAAGTGCAAAGTCATGCCATTTTAGCAAACATTTCACATAACCTCATATTTCATATTTGCACAAATTGCATTTCTCATTAACATCATCCAATCACATACACACCATATTCCAAAAGCAATCATCTCATCCCCAACATCAATCCATTTAACACACAATCATGTTAAACATATAGCATCATAGACATACTTGTATCATCCAAGCATCTCAACATAATTACACAATTCTAATAATTCATACAAGTCCAATTATTACACATTTTTAGCTACCATTTCAAAACGAATGTAATAATTATCATGTATGCTTAAGCATAGAGATGCAAGATATAATGGTATGTGTTGATGTCACTTACCTCTAAATCCATAAAGTTGGGTTTGTGGCTCAACCTCGATTCACATTTCACAATTCACCTCCTATAACAATTTCACATACATTCATGTCAAACAAATTATTGATCATATCAATTATACAATTCTAACCCTTAACTAGACCAAATCCGCAAATTCTCTCTTAAACCCAAAAACATAACTGTAATGCCTTGAAATTTATTACGATTCATCTGTAAGGAAAGTAGATTAAACAAAAGCGAATTGGATTGAATTAGGAAGTTCCAAAAAA
Source organism: Breynia disticha f. nivosa (assembly GCA_948193385.1). Lineage (NCBI taxonomy): Eukaryota > Viridiplantae > Streptophyta > Magnoliopsida > Malpighiales > Phyllanthaceae > Breynia > Breynia disticha. The sequence continues at coordinate 5,861 of CANYCX012414431.1, read as the reverse complement.
TTTCAAAAACATATAGAGTGAGCACTACTTAAGCATGCCCTTGTGCTCATGTGTGTAGAAGAGCATGACACCGTGCTCAAATCTATAAATTGGCATGACCTCGTGCTAGAGGTAAATCAACACCATATCGTGGATGATGAAATAGGAACTCGTGCTTGAAAAGCATGACACGACTTGACAGAACGAGCAGTGCTATAGGTTGTGTTGATTCGGTGTTTATGAACTAACCGAATGCTTACTTCTCTTCATACTAAGACAGAGCAAAAGTGAGAAACCAAGTACCTGGAAACCTTAGGATTGACAGAAGGAAGTATTGAGCAAGGAAGAACGTGATTTCTTGCACGAATTAACCTAAACACAAGAAGGTAAGATTGTGTTCTGCACTTTGTGCTTATATGTGAGTTCTAGGGAAAATATATGTTACTGTAAATGATGTTATGATGGATTAAGAGTTGAAAGAGTTGCTGCAAACATGTTAGTTAATGCACCTAAGGTTAGTTATCATCAAGAGAATGGTGTAGATCATGTGAAACATGATTTGGATGGATTTAAGTAATATTGGTTCTTTATAGAAAGTTTTTGTGAAACTACGAATTTAAGTTTAGGGCTGTGTTTGATGATTCTAAGTATAGAATCAGTAAGGATATGAGTATTTAACATCCTTAATATGTTTAATTTTGTACAGAAGGATCTGTACGACAATTGGATCGAAGTTGAGCCCGACGTCGACTTCGTACGAGTTAAGAGGTAAGTGTTCTTACGCTTACTATTTACATTCGTATGATAAATTCATACTTGTAAGGATGTAAATGAATTAACAAGCTAGTAAAAGAAGGGTTCTATATGAAATTGTGTATGTTAAGCTTTGTGTAAGCTTTAAATGGAAGCTTTGTGCTTGGATGGCTTATAAGGAATGCTATGTGGTTATCTTAGTGGTTATTATCTGCGTGATATGTTTATATGATTTGATTATTCATTTACTATGTGCTATTAAATTCTAATCTTTGTGCAAGGCATGAAATAAAAGAGTTGTGTGTATATGATGATTGAGCTATGTGAATATGATCTGGGTGATTACACTATGTTCTTCTGTGTGGGTAATGTTGTGCGTCATTTATACGAATGTCATCTATACATTCATGTGTTGTATACCATTTGTGTGACACAATTCCTATGTGGATTACAGACGTGTTGTGTGCTGTCCATGGATGAGTTTTCTACCGTCTTTATGAGCTATACGCTTAGAGCTATGTGCTCAAGCTGTGTGTCAATCCTCTACTGTGTGCTATAGAGGAATCCTCTGTTGTGTGCTATAGAGGACAAAAACTGGGGGTACATCTTGTGTGGATTCCATTGGCATTGCATATTCATTTGCATTCATATGAATAGAATGCCATGATAAGAGCTTCTATGTGATTTAAGCTGTGTGATCTTATTACTATGTGGTTATTCTTGTGTGGCTATTGATGCTGTATGTTGTTCTTTGTGATAATGGTTTATGTGTGAAAATGGTAAGGAAATATCCTAAGTAACTAAGGAATATAAGGTATAGACTGTTGTGTGCCAAAATACCTTAAAATAGAAATTGAATAGGAATTTTTGAAGCACAGCATGCCCATCGTGTTGACCAGGACCCCCTTGTACTGTAGGGCAATCTGGGAAAGAGAACGAGCACGACATCGTGCTCAACACGGTACGAGCCGTGCTACCTGGAAAATGAATAGTGAAAGTGAAATGTGTTCAACAAGGCACGACGTGCTGATTGGAAATTTGAGGATGAGCATGACCTCCTGTTCATCATCACGCCCTGTGTTGACTTGAATTTCCCTGCACTTCATTTAATCAACACATTGTATAACACTTATTGAGTATTTAATTATACTCACCTTTGTGTGATTGTTTAATGTTGTGCAGAGCGTAGGTAGCTGCAACTTCTAGACTGGAGTTTTCAGTGATTAGAGTTTACGTGATATGCGTTAAAGGTTTGGCTCTGCAGCTGATTTCAAATTTTGTACTTTGCACATTTGTATATACACGCACATTATGTTTTAATGTTTTCAAACTAGTTTGCTTCCGCTTGTATATTTTCTTTTGTATTTTAAAAGTTGGGCCGAGTTTTATAAAAGTGTATATATATTTTATCTCTCCTTTTTTTTAAGATTTGATTTTTATATCATTTCTTATATTATATTGTTTATTTAGGAAAAATAGATTTTAAATTTGAGTCTCACACTAAATCTTACATTTTTGTAAATTTCCCATTTTAACTCTCACAAACCATCCACATTGTCTCTACTAACTCTATTGCAACTTACCCTCATCATTTCAACACACAAAATTCGTCCATTTTCATCTCAAACTCTCAAATTCAAACCCTCTTCTATACCCACATTTTCTAGAAATTTACTCTAAATACATAAAGAGTTAGAGTATACCTTACACATAATCGATTCTAGAAAAAATCCACCAACTCTAGTAAAGAATTGTCCGTCAAATCGCTCTAGGGTTCTCTAAGTGTGTTTCGTAAGTTTTCTGAGTAAGTTTTTCCCATAAGAATAGTGTTTCCTATATTTTGCATTTTGTTTTAACATCGGGCATGCCACTCGTCATAAGCCCTCGACACAACCCATGCCAGATCTCGTGCTCCGCATCTTTGGCACAAGTTCAGCACTCCTTGTGCTTTAGCTCGTGCTGATCATTTCCAATAGGCATGAGCACGCCCCGTGGCACGACCGTGCCAAGCCCGTGCCGAGCTCGTGATTATCTGTTATTTTCTACATTTTACTTAGTTTTCCTTCTGATGAAATTTCGTTTAATCCTATTTTTCGTATATATTAATTCTAATATTTTTCGGGGCATTACAGGATCTACTTTTGAAATCTCTTATGGAATTATAAATGTACTCTAAGTTTATAGTACCTTATGCAATAAAGTACTTCACGACTTACTGGATGCTTGCTTTCGATTTCCTTCCTTAAGCTATCAATCATGACTACTCATACATGAAAACTTGCTTTCTTAAATCTTATTTTTTGTCTATGTAACTTACGACATTGTTTCCATTGTAAATCCTTTTTACAACACAACTCACATACTTCATAAGTATCTTTCATACTACTTCCTTTAACCCTATTCATAGGTTAGTTGTGTATATCTCTAGCTAATCTTTTTATCATAGTAGAACTCATCTCTTATACAAAACAAGCTTCAAATTTGTATTGCAAGTCAATCTCTTGTACTCAACAAGATTCTTACTTGTTAAACAAGTTAAACTCTTATACTCAACAAATTGTACTATATGTGGACTAATATAGAGTATGTTACTTAATTATTTTTCTTTGTCATCATACATGGATACAAATTTATTATCAAGACTATTTCTCGATATAGTTTCTTGTAATCTCATTTTCAAGGTCAACTTATAAGTCATTCTTACCATGTCACACCGCTTAATTTTAGTCATATGTATAGTAATAATACACAAATAAGAATAGTGAAATTCACCTCAATCCATCTCTAACTCACAATGTTTTAAACAACCTTATGTTTTATAACTTTGTATTGTGAAACAAATTCTAATAATTTAAATGAGATTAATGAGTTTAGAGATTAGATTAGTCCTCTTTATTGGAAATCAAACATGCTTCTAATGTGTTATTTTCATCACAAATCAACATAGTGGAAATTAAAACCATGCTAAAACACGATTTCAAACATGAACATCTCATTCAATAATTAATACCTAAAAATTTCTAAGGTTAGATGATTACCTTTGGAGCATGTTTTACCAAAAACCTGTAGAAACATCAATCGAGAGGCTATCAATGGATTTCCTCCTCTAAAGTCTCACACATGTTCGAACATAATCTGATCCGGGGAGTGTGTTAGCTGCTTTTTCCTTTTTCCTTTGTGATCAATGGGCAAGGAAAGAACAAGAACTATCTATGACGCCAAATTTCGTAAAACTATTTTTGAATAAAAGCCAATTTTTGGTATCTTTTTTTTTCTTTTTAAGACCAGTAGATATAAGAGAGAAAAGCATTAACATTAAAGTTTCCAAATCATTTCTCAAAGACCTAGTTGGTCATACACAATAAGAGTTAAAAAGCGAAAGCAAATGGAAATCAGTTTACATGCTATATTCGTAATTTTTCATAAATATTAAAATTGTACATGCATGTAAAAACAACCCAACTAAAAACCCAATGAAGCTCGACATTCAAAAAGTATCGCACTGCTAGTCCTTCCGAAAGATCGTCCCGTATACCTATCAGTCTGCACACATATACACAACAAAATAAAGGGTGAGTATATAGAAATACTCAGTAAGTGAATCCTTATAGTTTATTATCCTGAATGCACAGGGGAACCTTTAGCCTCCACGACCTAACCTCCATATAGTTATAAATATATTCAAATAATAATCATCAATTGCCTATCACGTGTAAAACAACATTTCGAGCATCTCGTATAATACATCACAACAAAATCAAGCCATATCATTTTTTTAAGCCTAAGCCTTACATTACCAACAATCCAAGTAACTCACATCATATTCAACAACGTATACAATTGCACATTAGTTTCGTCCCAATACAAGCCAACATCACATAATAATATATCACCTTTAAGATAATGGCCACACAAGAAATGATGCCTAATTTCTACATGCTTTGCCTACTATGCAAGATTGGATTTTTACCTAAACTTATGGCACTTGTATTATCACAATATATGGGTACATTTTTAATATGAATGCCATAGTGTAAAAATTGATGTTTCAACCAAAGGACTTGTCTGCATGCAATCCCTGTGACTACATATTCCAATTCAACCGTAGAGATTGAGAGACTAACTTGCTTGTTAATAGCCCATAAAATCAGAGATGCTCTTTTGAAATGACATGTACCATCAGTGCTCTTTCTATCAATCCTACAACCTCCGTGATCGACATCACTATATGCATACAAATCGAATGCATTACAACTAAGATGCCAAATTCCATGATCAATTGTTTTAATAAAATATCTAAAAATGCATTTACAAGCAACTAAGTGTGATATCTTAGAACATGATTGAAATATAGCAGATAGACAAGTAGCAAACATTATATCCTGCCTAAAAGCGATCAAATATAAAAGTGAGCCAATCATACCTCTATATACATTTTGGTCTAAACTTTCTTTATCTTCATGTTTCTCCAATGTGAGATTTGATGCCATATGAGTTTTAGCGAATTTGCATCCTTCTATCTTGAGCATTTTGAGAAGTTCCCTAATATATTTGCTTTGATGAATGAAGATTCCCTTGTTAAGTTGGTTGATTTACAATCCAAAGAAAAACTTTAACTCTCCCATCATACTTATTTTAAATTCCCCTTACATAAGCTCACTAAACTCATTGCACAAAGATTGGTTAGTAGCACCGAATACTATATCATCAACATATATTTGGCAAATAAACATATCTTTTCCTACTTTTCTAATAAACAAAATATTATCTACTTTCCTTCTAGCATAGTCATTTTGAGTAAGAAAGTTATGTAACCTCTCATACCATGCCCTTAGACCTTGCTTGAGTCCATATAAAGCTTTGTTGAGCTGATACTCATGATCTAGATGGTCCAAATCTTCAAAACTGGGAGGTTGCTTGACATAGACATCTTATTGAATGTATCCAATTAAGAAAGCACACTTCACCTCCATTTGATGAAGTTTGATCTTCTTATGTGAAGCAAAGACGTAAAGAAGATGAATTGCCTCCATTCTAGCAACTAGAGTGAAAAATTTTTCATAGTTAAGTCCTTATTCTCTGTAGAAACCTTGTGCTACCAATCTAGAGTTATTCTTCACTAGTTCTCT
>CANYCX012414029.1:0-13989 GCA_948193385.1 Breynia disticha f. nivosa | reverse complement strand
AATTCACCTTCATCTTCTGAATCACTGTCGAGATTGTCATTGTGGAAATGTTCAGTGTACTCAACTATTTCTTTGCCCATCTGTGAGGTTTGCTCAACCATGTCGTTCAGATAATTCATGCTCATTTCGCGCAGTGTCGCACAACCCGACGAATTATCAACTATGTTTGATAACTGTTACGCATACAAAATAAATAAACACATCAAAGTTGTCAGTAAAAAACACATAGGATTCATACCAGATAAAATACAATAAAAAACAAATTTCAACACAAAAAACACATAACTGGAAAAGCTTCGCAGGGCACTGTATCATCGCAGTCGTTGTCCTGTAGATCATTCTCCATGCACTCAACAATGTTCCTATCCATGCGTTCTTCTATTTCAACCACCAACGGATGAGCAATTGCGTCACTCTGTCTTCTCTTAACATCAACGTAAAAAGCTAAATCACTATCGTTGTCCAACTTAAAGGGTGGACACTCCTCATGCATGATGAAATGAATACGCGTTATACAGCTACTAGCAGAAAGGTTCAGAGATGTTCTTATCTGTAAATGTAGACCCTTCAGGTTTGTGGATTCGTTTATAAGTATCTCACTTATCCTGTAACCTTCGTAAACTAAATTTTGATTAAATCTGCCCCCATACTTGATCACTGCGGGAAACACGGCCATCTCCAATTCAATTTTTCAAAACCTGACACAAACACAAAAAATTATTCAAACACCAAGAATAAAAGTAAACAACAAATAAGAACATTTATGAACTTTGTTCATACGAACAAAATGAAAACATGAACTTCGATGAACACAACATAAGCTAGTTCAACTGAATTTTTTTAGAAATATCCATGAAACGAGAAAAGTCGTGTTTGCTTCCTCTCAACATTCAACCATGTAAGCATGGTAAAGGAAAAAATGAAAAGGTTCTTCTCAGAACAAAAAAAAAATTCTTATGCACATTACCTCCAGAAATATTCTTTCTGCTCGCTTTGTTGCTGTTTTAATGTTGTCTGAACAACTTGTTTCAAAACTGTTTTTATACTTAAATTAATGGCCGAATGTTTTAATTTGGTATAATTAATCAGTTGTCATATGCGTTACCTTCATTTAAGGTGTGCATTTGGAAGTTTTTTCAAAATGTTCACGCAATTATGGCAACACAACACAAAAAACGTCCAGCTTACATTCCAACTATTTTGATAAAAAATCTGTGCATTTCCATATTTTAGAATTTGAATTATAGCATATTTGGAAATGAGAGAACATACATGGGTCATTTTAATTATAGAAATCTCTATGATAACATTCCTATAATTTTCCGAATATTGAAGGCCTAGCTTTCATGCTAAGCCCAATATTGAAGGCCTAGCTTTCAGTGTTTCCAAAAGAATATTCCGATTGATGAACACCTGGATTTCATATGAGACCCAATGTCGCCACAATCACAATAGCCAGAAAAGATGGGAGGTACGCTGTTCATTAGCTGGGGTCCCAAATTAAACGAGGAGAAAAAGAAATGATAGTGTCATTAATTGAATTAGGTTAGGCTATGGTTATAGCAGCACCAAATCATATAGTTTTTACAACAAATTTATGAGCAATACCAGACTTGTGCATCCCCAAATCAAGAAAGGCCCACAAGAATTATTTCAAAGACTGACAGCTAATTACTTTGTATTTTTTTTTGTCCGCCGTGTCGACGACACCGCCTGGTATCCAGTGGCCACATTGAACCCCGACTATTCCAGACCGCTCCGGGAGGATTGGGAGCTACCGAAGGGGAGTGCTCCCACGTCATGAATCGAACCTGGGCGAACCCGAGGCGAGACCTCTAGCATGAGGGTCGATTACCACTCGACCACTACCCTTTAGTTAGCTAATTACTTTGTATGCTTACTAAACGAACATCAACATCATATACGAACACCAAAATGAACAAACCTTACTAAACCTTCATGCGACAATTGAATTGTTTACTTATAACAAACATGTGGCATGCTATGTACCTAACCTTCCCCATAAACTCACCACATTCTCGGCTAAAAAAATTCAACGATACTATTAGTTTCAATTTAAGTGGATTTCGAGTTTGAAGGTTAAACAATGGTGAATCTTTGATTAGGGAAGATGAATTTAGAAAGGTCAAATATTTGGAGCTGGAAACTTTGAATTACTTGCTTACAAAGAGGACAAAATCGAAACTAATTAATACATCAAAAATAATAACCCTTGAGGGGTTGGTCTAGTGGTTGGCGTAGTTCCTGGCATCCTTGTGATCCTGGGTTCGAGCCCCGCTAGTCTCCTCTTGGGGAGGCTTATGTAAGTACCACTTTACACAAAAAAAAACATAAAAAATAATAGTCAACAGAATTGACAAGAAATATACACTTTTGCGGAGCTTCTTTCTTCAACACCAAACACACAGATCCAATCAAAAATTAAATAAATAAAGCAATTGACAGCGGAAAAAGGGCAGCATTTATCAGACGGATGACCGACCTGACGTTGACGAATACACGAATCTCATCACTTGAGTCTGTGGACATTACTTCGCTCATCTTCATTCTCACAAATAAAACCAACCAAATTCATATTTCACCTTCTGAATAGTTTCTGGGAGATTTGACAGCTGGGGAATGGAGTCAAATGGAAAGCATTTGCACAAAGAAGAGAATGGAGAAGAAAGCAGTAAGAATGAGATTGAAGTTTCCAAAATTGGGATTATGAGAGCTGTGGTGGAATCACAAGATCCTTCCTCCAAGGTTTCCTTTTCTTCTTTTTTTGTTCAGACTAAATTAGAAATTCGGCTCGAATACCAATCAACTATAAGCTGCTGATTACTTATTACTAACACGATTACGATACACAGGAAGTAGATGGTTTCACCCTCAGGAGATTTCTGCGAGCGCGTGAACTGGACGTTGAGAAAGCATCTGCTATGTTCCTCAAGTATCTAAGCTGGAAGCGATCTTTTTTGCCTAATGGCTCCATTTCTCCGTCTCAGATTCCAAACGAATTGGCCCAAAACAAGCTGTTTATGCAGGGAGTCGACAAACAGAATCGCCCCATTGTTGTTGTTTACGGTGCAAGGCATAATCCTTACAAAAATAGCTTAGAGGAATTCAAGCGTACGTTCTACTCATTCCCCAACACTCTCTATTCATCTGCATTCCTCTGACACCCTACTTTATCTCCAACCATGGCAGGTTTTGTGGTATTCACTCTTGAGAGAATATGTGCAAGGTATGTTTGCCCGTATATTGCTTCTAGTACGTTGTAATTCTAGCAAAAATTGCCCTCATTTTAACAAAATCACACAGACACTGTAACATTGTCGTTTGCTTTAGATTGCCAAGTGGGCAGGAAAAGTTCATGGCCATAGCCGATGTTGGAGGATGGGGATTTAGTAATAGTGACATTAGAGGGTATCTAGCAGCACTCCATATTTTGCAGGTTCGTCCTCCCATACTCTGTTTATGCTTTTAGCTGTTTTCTATTGTGATTTAGAAATTGAAATGAGTTGGGTGTTGTGGTGGCAGGACTTCTATCCTGAAAGATTGGGGAAATTATACATGGTCCATTCGCCATACATATTCATGACTGCATGGAAGATTATTTACCCATTTATAGACGACAAAACCAAGAAGAAGGTCTGTTTCCTTCCCTTCTGTAGAAGACCTACTGCTTCGTCACTGCAACGTATTCTTAGTAGCTTAATAAGTTGCACATCTTATTATGCTTATTCAAATTGAAATAACGAAAATAGTCGCATGAACCAATGAATTTGTTAACACTTCCTCTGGTTTAAGTATAAAATGAAGTATATTATTTCGATTTATAGACTAGTGGTTTTGACATTTGAGCTTCGGATAATGAATGATTTTAAGTGTTAAACAGTTGGATTCGAGAACGAGAAAATTACATACAGTTCTTCTTACTGACATTTATGAGAGCCAGCTTCGGTGCTCAGCATTTCTACTTTAATTTTCCTGTTTTTCCAATAGTAAACCATTCCTCTACATTCATATTATCATGGTTACCATTGCAGATCATTTTTGTGGAGAACAAGAAAATTACATCCACTCTTCTTGCTGACATTGATGAAAGCCAGCTTCCTGAAGAATATGGAGGGAAAATGAAATTAGTTCCTATCCTAGACAGTTAAATTCGTTCTTCTGCAGGTTCTGTTTTCTGATGTTACTTGGAGATATAAGAAGCACTGGTGTTCGCAATTCACATATGTAATATTTTTTCACAATATTTAAGATAATGATGAAATGTAATTAAATTAATAGAGACAATTACAACACCATCTCCACTAGAAAATGACAATATATTAATTAGTATTATTATTTTATTTTCAATGTTCAAACATCTCACATACAAATTGGCCCAAACTTATTCTAATTCGCAAACACTCGATCAAATACCAATTCTTTTTTATATCTGTAAAATCAGATGTAGCATCCACAATCGTACAACTCTTTCGAACTTCAAATATCAAAAACAACAACAGTGTATTTTGCAGCCGTCTCATCATGTCAGGATCACATTCAAACCGAATGCCCCGACTCTTGAATATCACTTTTAAATGCCTCCTTCTCCTTCTTCTTTCCCTTCTTTCCATGCTTCTCACCCTTCCCATGCCCATGTTGTTCAAACACGTCCAAAATCTCCAATTGCACTCCAGGGTCGTTGGTATTATAGCTACTTCCAAACATTATGGAGTTATTAACAGCCTGAAAATTGCTATTCACGTGCGTCCCTAAAGAATCAGGCTCAGCACCAATCGAAACTCCGTGAGGGTTCTTGCTTTTGTCATCCAACTCGCTCCTCATAGTGGCTCCATTGTTGTTTCCCGCGAGAGTTATAATTCTGATGCCACCTTCTTCTTCGTTGGACAAGTGGTGGTGTTGGTGGTGGCTGCCTCCAGGCTTGTGGAGATCAGCAAGGCGGCTTGTTAATGAATTAACCATGTCTTTCACTTCACGATCGAAACCTTTTGGCTTATCTGAATGTGAGGGCTCTTGGCTTGGTTTGTTGGCTTCTGAATTCATACTTTGATACTAGAAAAATGGTGGGATTTGCATGTAAGAAAATATTGTTGTTATGAAATTGAGGTTGAGGCTGAAGTTATAAGTAGGTGTTGTGTTGAAGGAATAACTTGCATGTTAATACAAGTATTTATTTTTTTCTTATTTTTCGTGAAAAAAGAGAAGAGGATAACTTGGGAATGAGTTCAACTCAAATTTATTTTCTTTTGTAATTCTCACACCTTTCAACGTTTTTCTCTTTTGCTATTGATTTCTCTCTTTGTCTCCTACTAATTACAATTACGAAAAAAAATTACATATTTTGGAATTTATTTTTAGTTGATTACATAAATAACTATAGGATGCATGCTTGGCATATAAGGTGGATGTTTCAATTACAAACACATCTGTATTTTTTTTTTATTCTAAATGGGCTCCTATGGAGCTGGTCTCATTAATGTATTAGAGTGTGTAAGTTTACAGATCTAACAAAAGCTACTCCGCATACATCCTCATATAATGTTTGGTACATGTTCATTGGGGCGTTACAAAGGTGGGTCACTCCTAACTGTCGGGTTAGACCATCATTGGCTAGCCAATCTGCCGCACGGTTAACTTCCTTGTAGATATGTGACTAAGTAATGAACCAGTCTAGATTAAGCATATCCCTGCAAGAGTTCATTAGTGGTGCAAGGGGATGATGTGGAGGCAAGTGATGATCTAAGAGAGAAGTCACCACTTTGGAATCCAATTCAATGACTAGACGTTGTATGCCCTCATTCCATGCCATTTGTAGACCATGAAACAAGCCGGAAACCTCCGCTTCCACCGAGGAACACACTCCAAGATTAGCTGAAAAACCAACAACCCACCGGCCTATGTGATTTCGAATGATTCCACCACAAAATGTCATCCCTGGATTCCCTTTCGCAGCACCATCAGTATTTAGTTTCAGCCATCCTTCATTCGGCATAGACTACGAGACCAAGATCTGAGTCATCTCTCGCTGCCTTGGATGATCTTTCATGAAGGATTGTCAAACCTCCTTAATTCTGCCATTGAGGATGGAATTAGTGTCACAAGGAGGAGGAATACCATTGAAAATATAATCATTGCGCCATTTCCAGATCCACCAGTAGAGGAATGTGGTGTGCCAACGAATTCCGTCCCACACTTCTGTGCCATTGCAAATGTTAATATCCATCCAAGTTGAGTAATTCGATGTGAAGAACAATTGTTGCAAATGGGCTGGAACCACACTTTCCCAACAAAGACATCCGTATAATTTCAATTTACAAAAATATGGAAGTTTAGTGTATAGTACAGATGATGACTTAACATAATATTAATCAGTAACGCTTTTTAACTATATAAATTTATCTAAATACCTTTCATTTGATATTTTCATTTAACAAATTTAAAATTGTTTTAAGAAACAAAATTATAATTTAGAAACAGTACACATTACTGTACACTAATCTACCAATATACTTGTGGAATGCATTATATACTATACTAAATATATAACGTGTGCATGGTTTAATTTGTATTGCCTAAAAACTTAAGAATTTCATTACAGACAAACTAAATGTTAAATTAAATTACGCTAAACTGCACAAAGTAGTAAAAAAAATAGATGTGCGAGGAAATGAATAAAGGAAAAAACTTGAAAACAAATTAGTTCAAAGTAAAATTACAAGTTGACTTAAAGGCTTATTCTAGACGCCTCCGATGATAACTGACTAGTCATTTGCGATCAATCAGACAATCTGTAAGTGAGCAAGTTATAAATTAAAGGTTACAATAAGGAAACTTATAAAATAAAAACAAAGTAAAACAAATGATGTGAAGTGCGTCTGTGAAAGATTCCTATATTTATAGCAATGCAAGCAGTTATGATTGTTGATATCTGTATTGTATATGTTTACCCTTATACAATAATACAGGCAAATGAGGATAATATGGACATTGGATATCAACAATCATCAACGAACAGTTTTCTTCATAATACTTCTACTTTTGCGCTACGTATACCTTTAATAAAACTGACAGCCTATGGCGATCCGTTTTATTTAAACAATTGTTAACCAACCACAAAATTCAACCACTTTTAAATTTAAAATTCCCATTCGTTTCTATCATTTACACTTACGCATCATATCTTCGCATTCGCTATGGCTGCAACTGAAGAATGCAAGCGATTGGCATACTTGATCCTTTACTGCACGAACTTTCCTCAATCCGAATATTTTAATGGTTGACAGTCCGAGTTCGTTTTTCGGCGTTGGGATAAGAGTGAAAACGTAGTACTTAATGGTTGTGGTGTAAATAAAATAACGACGGTGTCGGGAGCGATGATGACACGTACATTAGGATATGATAAGTGTGGGTTTTAGAATGTGGAAAGGGCAATTATTTGAATGGCATGGCGTACTATAAAATAAAATACTCAACATCATTTTGATGGTAAAAAGATAGCCGCAAAAATTGACGGTAGAGGCCGAAAGTAACAAGAAGGTGGTCCCCACTCAGCCCAGGCCCAATGAACCTTCCCACGTCATCTTTCACGCGCCGACTTTCTTTGTCCATTGTCGTTTTGTGCGGAAAATCTTTGGGCTTAAAAGAGATTTCAGATGGCCCACCTTTTTGATGCAAGTGGCCTCCCCGCATGCCTAACTCTGCTCTTCCTCCTCATTTTTCCTTGTCCTTTTTTAAATAAAGTAGCCTAGCCGCTCATTAAAACTTGCTCCATATTCTTTAATTCAGAACACCATTATCTAAGAACACTACAAACCAAAATCCAATGTGAGCTATGCATGCTTCTTTTAGATTTTGTTCCAAAACAAATCTACTGAACAAGCTCATAAAGATAAAGAAAGTTGTACTAATAAATAGCTAGGGTTACATCAGTTGTAATGAATTGAGGCTTGGTGGACCTTCCTCCTATCCACCTTTTCCCTTTCAAACTTTGTATTATTAATCATTGTTATAGAACGATTTGTCCCTTTATTTGTCCACGTTCGGTGTTCAGTCTTATATATGCGCTTGTGTTGTTTGGCGACAACACATCATTTTATCATTACTAACTTATTAATTTGTCTCTAATGTCTTTTTGTAATCACGTGAACTTAATTAATTAACCTTTCGTTCCACACTTGTAATCAATCTTCATCGTCCGTCCTTACGTGAGAATCAGCCATCATGTTTTATATCCATATGCATGCGGCCATGTTAAGTCGTCAAGAATGAATAAAAAAATAACAACCGCCATTATATATATACACATATATATATAGTAAGTGTTGATTGTTTAGAATTTGGAGGATCCATTCCATCAAAGGTTTAGAGTATTGAAGACGACAAGTGCACTTTTTGAATATCGGCTAGTTTTCTATTTCAAGCAGTTAAGCATATATACTACCCTACTTCAACTGGACGCATGTAGTTGGAGTCATGGTTTGAATTCAATCCACAATTTCCTATTTTGATTTCATTGTCCTCTTCCAAACTCAACCCTGTTTTTCTTCGATTACTGTTCCACTCTCAAAGCCTTACGCAAGTTCACATTTTAAAAGTTGGTATCTTGTTGGTTAGGGGAAATGAGCAATCACATCCACACCAAATATAGTATGTATTTGTACAAGTCTAATGAACTAGCAATAAGAAACACACCATTGCATTGCATGCATGCAAACAAAGCTCAGTTAAAAATGTGGAATATTGGCATTGTAAATCCTTACATAGAAACCAAAATCAAATCAACATAGACACCAAAATCTTTTACATTAATAATGCTTTTCATCACTCAATCTCACACCAAAGATCATGCATATGCAACTTTAGTATGATTCTAGGGGTGACTTAACTTGTCTACTTAATCTCCTCCCAATTCTTTCAAAAAATAAAAGATGAAGAAGAGCTCCCAAAGGGTGATAAAATACTTAATCGGAAGCTTTTGCTAGACATCCCTTGATGATCTATAACTAGTATTTCAAAATTGATATTTGATGTAAACCCATCTTTTGAAGCTCTAATATTATGCCATGATAAAAAATTTGCGATGGAGGAAGAATGAAAATAAAATGCAACAGTACTATGCATAGTCGATCACTCGCCTGAGTCCTTTCCATGCTCTTGATAATTATCAGAACCACCAGGAGAGTTGTCGAACCTCGTCGGGTATAGTGCCTGGTAATCTTGTTGTTGTTGATCATGTGAATGTGACGAGAAAGTAGAGGATGCCGAGGAAGAAGAATATTGGGGCGGAAAATTCTGCTGATTGAAGAGACTGGAGGTGTAAAATGGTAAATTAGCATCATTACTTGAAAGAATTTGAGCATAATGATGAAGGTCTGGAAAAACTTCCTGATGAGGAACGTAAGGTTGCGGCGGAGGAGGAGCTAAAGTAGTTGGACTACGTTGAGTTTGAGCACTGCTGGAATCACCAGATGAACCCATGAAATAACCAAACTCGGGTTTACCTTGGACTCGTTCGGGAAAATTGAGTTTAGCTTTAGTGCCTTTGAATTTAAGAGCTGCCTTATCATATGCAAGGGCTGCATCCTCTGCAGTATCAAAAGTACCAAGCCATACTCTCGCTGCCTTCTTCGGGTCTCTTATTTCTGCAGCCCATTTTCCCCATGGTCTTTGTCTTACTCCTCTGTAATGTCTCTTCCTCGTCGTTTCTTCATCCATATCAAGTATTTTTTGTGCATTAGCAATTCTTGTTTACAAAATATACAAACATGCATATGCTTATGCTGCAGAAATGAACAAATATATACACAGAAACAATCGAACAAGTACTCACACAAATGCATTGTTCATGTATGAGGAAATGTGGAATCATAAGTTACGTGCCTACTCATAATCATTTTCATTATTATCTGTTCTTGAGTTTTAAATGAGTTGATGAAGCTCGTAGATGTATTATACATAGTTAAGTAGATGGATGAAATAGATTAGGAAGGAACAATCGGGGTGGTGTTCCACCATAGCATTTTGACCACATAAGAACAAAAACAGGTGTCACTTTCAAGGTTGGGCAAGTTAATCGAAGCAATGAAGAAGATATTGAAAATGAAATTGGATAAGTCCATGAGTTAGGTCAATGTCCTAACAAAAAGGAATGCAAGTAATTCACGGCAGAAACTCTTGAAATTCAATCTACGAGGAGATATATATAACTATAAAAATTTTTAAGCAAAAGATACTTTGGAACACGCCACATGACTCCACTATGACTTGATTGCATCTGCAAAACAATTTGTCATAAAAGCATATGTACTGTAATTAATAGAGTTCAATTTGTATTTTGGTGTCTTCTTGTGTGTGTGTGTGTGTGAGAGAGAGAGAGAGAGAGAGAGAGAGAGGAATGAGTTCCTTACGGAAAGAAGCAAGGTAAGGTGCAATGAACTTGACAAAACCCTAATTAAATCTGCCAAACGCGTCTTCATGGCCTATTTTTACTGAAGAAAGGGATGGATCGTGGATGCTTTCCTTACCAACAAAAAAACAATTTTTTTATTTTCTTAAAAAGATTATTAAAAGAAGACCATAGTTAGGCAAGAGTGCAAATCAGTTTTCTTTAAGATAGTTTGTGTAATCATTCACCAAAAAACATACTAGCTAGCTAGCTAAAAGTTAGTGATAGATCGTGACTAACTTTATATCAGTGAAGAAGAAGAAGAACAAAATTGAAAGATGTTATAATTTTAGAGGTCAAACCAAGTGAGTGAATCATAAAATCTAATTAAAAAATTATTGGTATGCTTAATTAGATGCAGAAGGAGAGGTAGAAGGGTGAGTAAAACAAAACAAAGTACCTTGATGAGGTTGAGAGTGAGTGGTATGATCAGGTTCTTGTTTAAGGGGAGGATGATGATGAGAATGAGGTTGGTCAGAAGTTGGAGTAGATTGCACCAGAGATTGTTGATCATGGGGAGCACCGATGACTCGGGAAAGAGTTGAAATCATGGCAGACATGTCAGTTTCAGACCAAGGAGAGGAATAGGAAGAGAAGGGTTGATGAGGTTCTTGTTCAATATTAGTCTGATTCTCTTCCGATGCTTCCGGTGGAAGTGGTCTCTTGCCATGCCTGCGATCCACTTTGAAAATATGGAGTTAGAGAGAGTAGGGCATATATAAGGAATGATTGTTGGGTGTATTTTGGCCTCCGATTAAGACTTGCACATGAAGATGATTGCGGTGGTGAGAGGAGTTCGTGGGAGAGAGAGGTGAAGAGCTGAGGGTGTAGAAGAGAGGAAAAAGGGCTTCACAGATTAATGTATTTAATGTGTGGACTCAAATGACCACTTTGTTTTTACCTTTTTATTCCCATTGTAAAAAAAATCATACATAATTTTGACTTTTATTTTTTTAAATATCATTCAAAAATTTTAGAAGAGTTCTAAATTTGATTAAAAATTTTATGTCATAAACTATGAATAAAAGAGTTCAAATTTTATGTGACAAATTATTTATAATTAAACAACTATTTGTGTCCATAAATTTTTTTTTCTCATTCTTATATATATAATATTATTTGAGTTAATTACCATCATAGAAGTTAAAAAAAAAAATACATGTACGGAACTTTTAATAGTTGACAATTATTAAATTGAAACAATTGATTACTTCATGCAATAAATTAATTTACACAAACAAATTTTTTTTATTTTATCTTAGTTATTAGAAGCATACATATTGTTTTTTTATTGCGTTATCAATTTGTATTAATCGTGTTGTGATCACGTTATATTTTTTATATTAAGTATCGTTATCAATGACATGAATATTATAAAATTTAAATTCGTATCATTTATATCATGTCATAAATGTGTCGTTGCATAACGTACTATCGTATAAAATATTGAAATTAGCAGCATCCCTCTCCTTCCCTCATTCACCTCAACACAATTAAGCTAGTCTTAAATTAGCGGAACGCTCAAGTCTAGACATGCGTCGCGTCTCCTTACACGTTTCAACTTTGCATATGGGAAAATTGACATCCACAGCATCATACCTGTAATGATCTCCACAATTTTTTACTTTCAATTATGCCTTCTTCGAATTTACATCTCTATCAATCAAACCAAGCCAAAAACATCCCCTCATAAAAATTTGGTCCCACCAACCTTTTCCTCTAACATTATTCTTTCTTTGTCCGAGTCAGGGTATCCCGACCATCTGGGCCGAGACTAATTCAGTTCGGGGAGGGTCTTGAGTTATTAGATTTTATTCCCCTCCCAAACGACGTTGCGGAAAATCGAACCGCAGTCCGCCTTACCAAATTCAGCCGCAAACACAACTGAAGCAAGACACGTTTGGTCCCTACCATTATTCTCTTATTGCATTTCGTGACACAATTAACAAACTTTCACTCTCACCATATCCCTCTTTGATCCTCTGTTATCTCTCTTGATGCAAACCTCCATTACATCTATATAAGCTACCCCATCCTTCACTATACATGACAAACCTAGTGAAAGAACAAAAAATATTTTCAAAGAAAGACGAAATATAAGAAGTAAAAATAATACAGAAAAAATTAGGTAGGGAAAGCATTGTTGTAAAAAAATATGCGAAAAGATAGCTATAAGAATATACATGACAAGGGAGCGGCGCAGACCCCTTGCTCTCCTGTTGTTTCGGTCGCTACAGATATTTATACGCAAATATTTAATTTAATACATGCATATGAAGATAGATGTTTGTCAATTTGTTTTTGCATGTGGCATGACATAACACTTTGATATGAATTTGGAAGTTAGTAGGCAAAAGTAGCATGAAACTCCATGTGACCATATACATATACATGCCTACCAAACTACATTTCAATACAAAAATTAAAAGAGGCTTGGTGAATGCACATGCATGCATCCCTACCTCTTCCTTCATTTTGTAATATTCAATGAGAAAAGAGAATCCAAATGTCGGTACTCGACTCAACTTCATTTTGCCATTGCCATGATTCATCAAAATTTGATGCTTTCTCTCCAAAACCAAAGGGAAATGGGAATGATGAAAGAGTGGTAAAGTGAGAAATGTGGTGGTGATGAACTTCTGGGGGACCATATATATTAAATTGAATGTGCTAGCTAGCTGCTACGTCTGCGATTTCTACCACCACTCTACATATTAAATGGATCATCTGCTTCATGAAATAATGGACCATGATTCCAAGTTGCATGCATTCAAAATCTTGATGAGTAGAATTTGAACAGTGACTCAAATATAATTAATTGAGGAGTTGAAGAAAATTATAATAAGAAGATGAGACCGGGGCGGGCGGGGGAGTGTCGGCCAACACATTACACAAATCAAGGATTGCATTGCGTACCTCATGACTTCATCTTCACTCACCTCTTGTTTTTATTCATTTTGTTTCATAATCACGCAATTAAGCTGCATGCAATCCATTCAAGTTCACCTCTAATTTTAATGTTTTCAAGTCAATTAAAACCCTCAATCATGTTTTAACCAACACGTACATACTCATACATCTATCTGTTGGACTGCCCACCTATTCACTGGCTAGAGAATGGCTTAACTCAACTAAAATTACTTATGTGCTTAATTATAATTAAGACTTGTAATGTTTTTTTCAAACTAACATTATTGCTTAATTTAAACTCAGTAATTAACTTTGTTTAGAAGGCTGACAACAACAACTGTATTTGATCAGTGGTTTTATTTAAATTTTTGTTGAATGTTTATAATGGTTTGAATTTTTTCGAATAATGTAGTTTGCTGACCTTTGTTAACAAGGTGGCACCTATATTTCAGTTCCTTTGTTGTTTTGGATTCTTTTTATATCTTCTTGTGTGAACCTATTTAATTTTTTTTTTTGAATTTTGTTTAACTATGTTTTATTAATTTTTGGTAAGAAAGAGTTTTAAATCTATCTGTATGACATGTGTCAGGAATTTAAGCGATAATATGGAAATAAGA
>CANYCX012412632.1:0-14335 GCA_948193385.1 Breynia disticha f. nivosa | reverse complement strand
TGTACTTGACCGGTTTAAAGAGAATGCATGTATGCCACATTCGGTTTTATATTTATCACATATGTTATTTCATCTTTGAATTATAAATGTTGATTTTAAATTGTTGTCTCATAAAAAGAAAAAAAAATATGGTCCTAAAATCGTGTTTATCAAAAATGGATTTGAAAAGAATTTGGGTTCCACAACGAGTGTATTAGACTTTATATGGATAGGTAAGTGAATCATGGGACGTATGCTTACTGAGTTTTGTACTTATGCTTTCTGTGGTTGTGTTTTTGTATTACATGCGAGGAGGCTGTATAGACCACACATACTCTACGTTATTTTTGGACACTCTTGTGGACATTCACTGCGAGTTCGGGGATATCATCCACACATTTTGTTTTTTACAAACTTTGTTTTATAAACTTTCCAATTTATTTCCGTGTTGATACTCGCCGTGTAAGGCTTATTCCCAAGTCACATTGTTTTTGTTTACATGGCATATAGTAATGGTTACATTTCTATGCATCCTTTGCAAATGATATTCGAAAGAGATTTTATTTATAAAATGGTGTTTGTACTTGGCATTCAAATTATAGTCACTTAATAAAAGATAATTTAAAGAAAGAAAAAAATATGGTTAGGAAATAACAAAGAGGTTAATAGTAAGAAACATTCAGTCATAATTGTGAGTGTCACAGCAACTGCTCCTATTGACACAGTTGAAGTTAAGGGAAATGGTGAAGGATTGTTGGATCAGCTGTGATCAACATTTGAGTCCTCATTATGTTTTGATAATGTGTTATCTCTTTTAAGCGATTAAGATTGAATTTGCAGCCAAAGTATATATCCCAAAAGATAGAATAACGTACGTTGTTTGAAGGCCTAATATACGTTAATTTGAGTTTAGCGATGACTAGCAGTGATTGTTATATCACATTCTTGATGGGTATTCTGCTTCAAAGGTAAAAGAAACTGAAAAAACCAAAAAATAAAATAACATATGTTATTGTTAGGATCAACGTATGCTAACGTAGGTCCATAGAAACCAAACATGGTGAAAAGCATCACAAGCGTGATGAGCATTTTACCTTAAAGCTAAAAAGTTGAAGCAAAAACATGGAGGCACAGTAATGTATGTTAATGGTGGATTTAACATACGTTAGCGAGTTTGAAAGTGTATTAAATGTTGGGCAATAAAACCTCCAACGGCTGCATTTACTATCTAACGGACAAAAACGAAAGAATGGGTATTTAAGCCCAATTTTTAAGAGCTTCAAACAAGTGAAAACATTGAGGAATATATTGATACAATGAAAAAACTTTAGCAAATAAAAGAACTCATCTTTTACATCATCGATTGGAATCCAAGAAAGAACCAAGAGAGGCCAATAGAAGTAAGATACAAGTGAGTAAGCTTGAGAAGTTCAGACTCATTGTATAGGCTTGAATTAATAATTACTAGAAGATAGAATTGCTAGGCTTTCGTTGATTTGTGTTAGAAATTATTGCCAATTTTTAGGCAATAGTTTGTTAGAGTTCAAATTTAGATTTAAAGTGTAATTGGTTTGTGTAAGAGTTCTCACTTACCTAGAAACTGAAGTGAAAAGAAAATCAATAGAGATTGTTGAAAATCCTTAGTGAGGGCACTAAGGTAGTGGAGTAAGCAATTTAAGTGCCAAACCACTCTAAATACTGGTGTTCTTTCTTCTTCTTTTTTCATTGTAGCCAAGTGTTTGATCAAATTCTATAACAAGGATGAAAATCAGTTCATTCAAGATTTAACCCCTCTTCTCTTGAGTCCTACAATTGGTATTATAATCGGTTCACTTAATTAGGCTAACATTTGGAGAGCAATCAATCAAAGATAGCTTTGAACTTTGGTGGAAATAGTGAGAATTTTGGTTATGGTATGAATAGACTACCATTCTTTAATAGAACTAATTACATAATGTAGATAAAGAGAATGATGATCTTAATAAAGTCTCAAGATATTGAGCTATGGAAAGTAATTACGATTGGGCCAAAGATTGTAAGGTCATTTAGCAGAGAGGTGAAGAGAGAGGAAGAGTACAATGATGAGGATTGTAAGGGAGAATAATCCAATTGTAAGGCAATGCAAATTATTTATTGTGCATTGAATTTGAAAGACTTAAATTGAGTGTCATCGTGTGACAATGCCAAATAAATATAAAAATGCTTGAGGTCACACGTGAGGGAACCACTCAAGCAAAGTAGACCAAAAACAACATACTCCTACATGACTATGAGCTTTTCACAATGAAGGATGGAGAAAGCATCACTTTAATGTTGGATAAGTTTGTCGAGATCACAAATTAATTAGCCTATTTTGGGAAGCCAATCCTCAAGAGTGATAGAGTCAAAAATATTTTGAGATCACTACCAAGAGAATGGGATGCTACGATGACCGCAATAATGGAGTCAAAGGACTTGAACAAGCTAGATTTTAGTGCTCTAGTTGGATTGTTATTGAACTTTGAAATAATTCTCAAGTTTAGAAGGCTTAAGATCAAGCCAAAGGAGAAAAGGGGAATTTCTCTCAAAGCATCTCACGAGGATAGTAAGAAGAAGTATGAAAACTCAGAAGATGATGAAGAGGTTGCCCTTTATGCCAAAAATATTAGAAGATACAAGACTTTTATTGATAGAAGAAGAAGAAGATGAGAAATAATGAAGGGCCCAAAAGAGAAAAACTCATCATCTAATCCAAAGAAGAATGATGAAATGTGCTTTAATTATAGATGAATAGGCCATTATTAAAAGGATTATCGATTCCCATCTTTAAGGCTCCCACATGAAAAGAAAAAATCCAAGAACAAAGAGGCACACATAATAATATGGAGCGATAAGGATGATGATGATGAGAGAAGAGAAAAGAAAAACATCGCACTTATGACATTTGACTCTTACTCTAATGATGATAAGAGTGAGGTAGATTATTCTACTCACGATGATGAGCTAGTTATTGCTTTTAAATCTTTAAATGATGACTATGCTAAATTGGTAAAAGCCATAGTTCAAATTCATGTTATGCTCCTAGGAGAATCATTTGTGTGAAAAAGATTGGGTTCTAAAAGCAACTAAATTTCATAATCGAATGTTTATGGTTAATCAAAGAGGACCCAAACTAGCATGGGTAACAGTCAAATGAAAATGATTTTTATCTTACAGGTACAAGCAAGAAGGAAGAGCATCACAAGCATGTGGTATGTTGATAGTGGATGCTCTATGCATATGAGCGGTGATAAGAGTCTTTTTTGCATCATTTGAACCTAAAGAAGATGGGCATGTCACTTTTGATTATAATAAAGAAAGTATAATCATTGCTATAGGTAAAGTGGGTAATTAATCTTTGCATACCATTGATAATGTGCTACTTGTTGATAGTTTGAAACAAAACTTACTTAGTGTCTCTCAATTGAGTGATTTAGAATTTGAAGTTAGATTTGAATTTACACATTGCATAGTAACTAAGAATGACAAAGTAGCATTTGTTGGGGTTAGACAAGGAAATGTGTATGTTGTAAACTTGTATGATAAGGCATCATTTACTTAGTAAACTTAGATATAATTGATGAAAGTGTAAACTTATGACACAGGAGACTAGGACGTGCACCACTCCCATTGTTAACTAAATTTTCAAGAAATGGTGTAGTCAAAGGCTTGCTGTAACGTCCCAAAAATCGGCGAGCAAATATAACTTGAATCGTGCAAAAAGGGCAGAAGTTTGACATTCCAGTGGCTGTAAACGGCCACAAGAATGGCCAGGAGGTCATTCCCATGGCTGTTCAGCTGTGAACAGCCATATGGAATGGCCAAGAGGTCGTTCCCATGGTTGTTCAGCTGTGAACAGCCACATAGAACTGCCAGAGGTCGTTCCCTTGGCCATTCTGGCTGTTTGAATGTTAATTAAAATGCATGTTTATAAAAAGAAGAGAGAGAAAAAACAAATAGTCGAGCCTAAACACTTCCCACCGTTTCCTCTCGACCCCAAGCTCAAAAAATGACTTCCACACATAAAAACTCCTACATTGTGCTAAGGAAACATAATCTACACAAGCTTCAACATTTTCTACGATTTTCCAGCGAGGTAAGCTCTCAAACCCTATAAATTTCTGAGTGAAATAGGAGTTATTGAGTAGAGTTTTGTGGGTTTTGATGAGTGTTTATAATGGTTAGGGAATGTAGGTTCATTTTGTGAGAATGGTGGAAGTTTTGTGATTTTAGGGTAATTAGGGGTTTATGGGGGAAAGGTATTGGGAATTTGAAATTGAGTTTGAATTCATGTGTAACGAGTAAAATGTTATTGTATGTGTGTAGGTGTTGAGGTTCAAAACCCGAATTTTGATGTCGGGCGACGAATTTATGCTTGGAAACTAGAGGTAAGTGTTCTTGACACTTGCTAAAGGGTTGTTAACATGATTTATGTGCTTTGTTTTGTTTTCAAGACATGGAATTACGATTTTGACGGTATGAATTTTGGTTAAATGTGATGTGGAGGTTGAGGATAGTGGTTTGATATAAAATGTACGTTGACTAGTTTGATGATGGTAGGTATGGAGGGTTGGTTGTTTAGGATGCTTGATCAATTTATTGGTTAAGTGTATGGAATTGAAATGATGAAAGAAGTTGTTTTAATGATTTGAGCACGTAGATGCTAATGTGTGCTTATGATTGAAATACTTATTATTGAAGTGAATGAATGCAAATGATGCTTGAAAAGATGAGAAAATGCATTTGGCATGCTTAAATGAGAATAATGTTTGGTTATGGTTACAAACTAAATTATGGGATGCTTATATTGTGGGTTATTAATATTGCAGATTGTTTGTGAGATGTTTGGAATGATTGCTTACAATTTATGTATGAATGGAAATCAATGGAAATTGGCTTGTTTATAATGAAATAATATGTGTGTGGTTTGGAAAAACGATGGCCTAAATGGGTGTTTGAATTGTTGTTTGTGTTAAAGTGTTGAAATGCAATTTTAGCAACCTTGCAGGTGTGAACGGCCAAGGGAATAGTCAGGCTGGCCATTTCCCATGGTCGTTCCCTTTATATATGTGGATATGGAGTGTGAACGACCAAGTGAACGGCCAGTATGGTTGTTCCCCTTGTCCGTTTCCCTGTTCTGTTTGCTGAAATTGGATAGTTATAATGTGTTAACAGATGCAGGTTTGTCTATTGATTAAAATGCTTAAAAAACTGTATGAAAAAATGTTAAGGATAAATAAATGGTCCTTTATGAATGGTATGGATACGAACATATGATCTTGAACTATTTATGCATGTAATTTATGTGGAAATGATTAAGAGAAAAGAATAGAAGTTATAAATGAAAGTATGATGATTATGTGCATGTGGGGACGCTTACTAATGTGTGTTTTTCCATTGTATCATAAGAATACAAGTGTATGGAAATGTGTTGTGATGAATGGAATTTAAATGATATTTGTGTGTATATGTCCCTTGTAGGAAGAATGAATACGCATGTGTACGTTATGAGACTTTTGAATTATTATGATGAGGATGAATACCACGAGATGGCAATGTGAAAAGGGTGTGCATATACATGTTGAGATTGTGTATGGATTTGGAATGCATGTGTGGCATTCATTCACGACATTGTGGACATTTGCATGTTCATGCCTTGAGAGAAGAAAATAAGAGGTTTGGCCCAATATGCGCAAGGATGAGTGAAGTCTCTCCTTATATGAAAACAAATGGTTTGGCCCAATATGCACAAAGAAGCAGATCAAGTGAAGTCTCTCTCTTGATAATTTTGAGGTGGAGATCGATTGAACTCTCTCTCCTGTGAATTTTAAGGCTTCAGAGCACATCATTTGTGTGTGGAAATGCATTAGCATATCATTCTCATTCACTTTGCATACATGGCATTGAATTGTATGGAAACGAATGTGTATGGATTATAGATATGATATCAGTTGGCTTGTGATTGTCTAATGAGTGTGTATGAATTCATGATTTGAATGTGTTGTTGAATGAGTTGAGTTAGATGTTATTATGTGATATTGGCTTATATTGGGATGTTACTAATGTGCATGATTGTGGTATGGTTGGTTTATAAACATGAATGAATCTAAGTAATAGGATGACTCGATTGTGTTTTACTGATTTTATGTGAGATCTATAAATTTGGTTATGTCTGGATGTTGTGTGATTGATTATGCGAGATGCTCGAAATGTTGTTTTGCACGTGATAGGCTAATTGATATATTGTGAAAGAATTGATTATTATGATTTTGATGTAATTATAATTGTGTGGAGGTTAGGCCTAAGGTTCCCCTGCGCATTCAGCATAACAACTATAGGGATCTGCTTACTGAGTATTTTTATATACTCACCCTTGTTTTGCTGTGTATATGTGTGCAGAGTGACAGGTATCAGCGATGGGACGAATCTTCGGCAGTGCTAGCAGTACGATACTTCTTGCAGGTCGTGTTCCTAGTGTTTTGGTTATGCTTGTTATTCTGTTTCTTCCCATTTGCTTTGTCGAGTAGAGTCTCGATCGAGGTTTTCCGAACCTCGATCGAGGTGAGCCTTCTGGAATGTCAAGCTTTTGACTCGTGTCGAGTCTCGATCGAGACTTGGCATAACTCGATCGAGACGAGTCTTCTGGATTGCCTCAAGCTCGAGCCTGATCAAGTCTCGATCGAGGCTTGGCATGCCTCGATCGAGGCATGAGTTCTGTCTTTGTGTTGGTTGAATCTTGATCGAGTCTCGATCGAGGATTGATGAACCTCGATCGAACCTTAGCTTCTGTTTTCTTCAACCCTTTTTTTGTTTGCTTGAATCTCGATCGAAGGTTGCTGAACCTCGATCGAGCCTCAGGTTTTGTCCACCCTAAACCATTTCCACCGAAATGTGCATAGTTCCACGATTTTCCATCAAATTTTAGTGACTTTCCCCCATTTCCAAACATACCTAGATAACAACATAAACATAAGAAAACTCTAACATTTATGAAATTATCTATCGAAATATAACGAAAACATGCTATGAAATAAGTCAAATAAACGTGTATAATCAGCCGTATCAATTATACTCTCATAAGTTTCTCAAGCTCCCATCAAGACACTCACACGTTTCTATTACCCATTTCATAGTATTATAACACATTCCAAATAAAGCAATAACACTCAAACCATCATTTTGCAAACATCTTATTTCATTAATAAGCAACCTTTACACATAACATGCACACCTACATTCTTCCCAACACAATCTCATGCCAATTTACATCAAGAATTAATTATGCATACATTGGGCAATCATTCATAAGTAAATCACATATAATCATATTTCTTATCATTTAACATGTAATGTACCTTATTGTAACCTCCCATACAGATTTCTACCCAAAATCCAAAATTTTCCCAAATCCCTAATCTCTTAAATCTCACCAAATCGTATGTTTTATGGTTAAAGGCTAATAGAGTAATGTTCGACATTGAAAACCTATCAAAACCACCTATTGTTTGACACATTTCAGCTCGGGATTGAGTATTTACCTTGATTCCCATCACTTGAAATTCCGAGGTTTATTGGTAGGTTTGATGTTTAGAAGGTCAAGAAATGATGGTTTGGAAGTTGGGAGGGAGTTATGACCCGTTTTAAGTTGTTTTTTAACATTCAATGACATGTCCAGAGCCACAACAACGTATGTTTATTGTCCAAATTAACGTGCATTACAAAATTCAACTTCTAGGCCGCTAGCATTGAATAACGTACGTTATTCATGGGAATAATGTACCTTATTCCCTAAAAAATACACTAACGTACGTTATCCAGCAACTTAACGTACGTTAACTGACTACAGACTGCTGCAGTTCGCCTTTTTCGACCTTTTTTGATCCCTAACATACATATACATATACATGCATGCTTACCACTTATCATAAACATTATGTCAACTCATTTAACATCAACTAACATTGAGCTAAATCTAGTATAACACCCAAACATACATCAATTCATCCATTATATTGTCATCCAAGCATATGAACACTCATTTCTTTGGTTCCAACTATAGCTTAGATAACTTCCTCGGCACATGCGAGGAATCAACAACGCAAACACACCAATATCATTCCCATTCAATATGATTATTCCAATTTAAAATGGACGAGTTTTTCGAGGCATTGCATGATGGAAGATCAGGGTAGAGGTTCAGGGAGCCCAACGAACCTGAACATCAATAAAAATTTTGCGGAGGTAAGAAAACAAGGGGCAAAGACGTTTGAGGGTACCACTGATCCAACTGAGGCTGATGACTGGTTCAGGCATACAGAGAGGATTCTGACGCATATGAGATGTATTCCATAGCAGAAATTAAGGTGCACTACTTCTCTTCTCGAGAAAGCAGCCTGGAATTGGTGGGAGTCAATTCTAGATAGTCAGAGAGATCCTCCAGTGCTGACTTGGGATGATTTTCTGAGGAGATTTGCTGATAAGAACACTGCTCCATATTATCAGAAGAAGAAAAAGACAGAATTCCTAGAGTTAAAACAGAAGGAGATGATAGTGGTTGAGTACGAGGCAGAGTTTACCAGGTTGTCTCGTTACGCTCTAGAGGATGTTGATACTGATGGGAAGAGGAAGATAGATTTGAGCGGGGTTTGAGGTATCTGATTCGAGACAGAATTGCGATGAAACCTTCGACCTACGAGCTATTTCTTAAGACAGCTATCCGAGCCGAGGGGTTAGAGGCAGAGGGTTATAAAGCTGGAGATAAGTGAGATATGATCTCAGGTAGTTCTAGTACAGATAAGAAGAAAAAGAATAAGGCAGATTTCAGGCCACCTAGAGAAACAGGTGGTAGTTAGAGTAGACAGGCTAACAGAGGAGCTGGAGGTGGTAGAGGTTATTCCACTAGGCCTCCTATTCCTTAGGGTCGCAGTACAGGTACTTACGCCGACATAGGGACCATTCCACTGTGTTATACCTGTCACCAGTCAGGACATTTTTCTAGAGACTGTCCACAGAGACAGGGGTACAGAGTGGTGAGGTATCCCGACAGACTAATGTTGGTAAGGTTAGACCTGTAGTATTAATTGGTACTAGTAGAGGTAGATGTGGCAGAGGTTCTGGATATACTTCTAGAGGTGGATCAGCTGCCAGAGGTGGAGCAGTTGGTTCAAGTGGTGGAGGTGGATCTATGGGAGCAACAACACCATTAGGGTCAGCACCACAGACCCGAGTTTATGCTATGACTAAAGATGAGGCTGTAGAGGATCTAGAGGTGATCACTGGTACTATTTCTATATTTACATATACTAATTCAGTATTGATTGATCCAGGTTCTACGTGCTCTTTTGTGAGTGAGTCTGTAGTAGACCATATTGGAGGTAGTATAGAGTGTCAGGGTTATACTATTTCTGTATTGATGTCAGTTGGTGGTACTGTGTTGGTTAGACATATATTATAGCATTATGAGTTACATGTTGTTGAGTCAACTTATTTTGCTGATTTGATTGTTTTGAGGATGGTAGAGTTTGGGATTATATTAGGTATTGGTTTTCCAAAAATCGTCCTATGGTTGGCTGCTATTCAGAAGAAGTCATGATTGACGTTGATGGTGATAGACAGATATTGTTAGTGGGTTAAAGGAAGAATATTCCTTCTTGTCTGATTTCAGCAGTGATTGCTGCGAGGTAGATACGAAAGGGTTGTGATGCCTACATTTCTTCAGTACTTGATATGAATCAATCCACATTAGAGGTACGAGATGTAGACATTGTCTATGAGTATCCTGAGGTATTTTCTAACGAGTTACCAAGATTGCCACCATAGGGAGAGGCTAATTTCAGGATAGAGACTGTGCTGGGAGTAGCACCAGTTTCTATTGCACCTTACAGGATGGCAGCTGTTGAGTTACAAGAGTTAAAATGACAGCTGGAGGAGTTGTTAAAGAAAGGTTTTATATGACCTAATGTATCATCTTGGGGAGCACCATTGTTCTTAGTACAGAAGAAAGACGGTAGTATTCGATTGTGTATCGACTATCGTCAGCTGAATAAAGTGACAGTAAAGAATAAGTATCCGTTGCCACAGATAGACGATTTAATTGATCTGTTGCGGGGAGCTACAATGTTTTCTAAAATTGACCTCAAATCAAGCTATTGGTAGCTGAGGGTTGAGGATAGCTCGATCGAGAAGACAGCGTTCACAAATCATTACGGGCATTTTGAGTTCACTGTTATGCCATTTGGATTGACGAATGCACTAGCGGTATTTATGGCACTGATGAATAAGGTATTTTAGCCTTAATTAGATCAATTTATGGTTGTGTTTATTGATGATGTTCTGGTGTATTCGAGAGATAGGGAGGAGCACATAAGACGTTTGAGGATTGTGATAGATGTACTTAAAGAAAAAAAGTTGTATGCTAAGTTTAGCAAATGCGATTTTTGGATGTCTGAGGTTGTCTTTCTAGGACATGTGATTTCAGCAAAGGGAGACAAACCGGATCCTAGTAAGATAAAGGTAGTTTAGGTGTGGCAAGTTTCGAGAAACATGTTAGAGGTACGTAGTTTTCTGGGTTTAGCTGGTTATTATCACAGGTTTATCAAGGATTTCTCGAGGATAGCTAGACCTATGAGAGTACTGTTACGAAAGAATGTTCCGTTTCTGTGGACTGATATTTGTGAAGCGAGTTTCTAGGAATTGAAGAAGAGATTAGTTAAGGCTCCCGTTCTGATGTTACCTTCACAGGGAAGTGGCTTTGTTGTTTATATAGATGCTTCTAGAGCTAGAAACATGGCAGAGTTATTGCATGTACTTCACGACAGTTATGACCGCAGGAGGCTAACTACCCGACACACGATCTGGAGTTAGCAGTAATCATTCATGCTTTGAAGGTTTGGTGACACTACCTATACGGGGAGACTTTTAACATATTTACTGATCATAAAAGTTTGAAGTATGCTATGACACAACGAGAGCTAAATCTTAGACAGAAGCGGTGGATTGAGTTGTTGAAAGATTACGACTGCACGATTGAGTATCATTCTGGGAAAGCGAATGTAGTCGCAGATGCACTTAGTAGAAAAGAGACAGGGGACGATGATTCAGTTACTTACAGAGCAGAGTCTGTATTTGCTTTGAGAGAGTTAAGAGTGTAGTTGGATTTGATTGACGATTAGATGTTAGCCAACATTAGCGTTTGACCTCAGATGAGAGATGTGATTGTTGGGCATTAGAAAGAAGATGATCATTTGATGCAGATAAAAAAGAAAGTAGAGCGAGGAAAAGTACCTACTTTACACCGACTTGATGATAATGGTGTATTATATTATTGGGATAGATTGTGTGTTCCAGATATTGAATAGTTGAAGAACGATCTGATGACAGAGCCTCATTCTTCTCCTTTATCAGTCCATCCTGGTAGTATGAAAATGTATCGAGATTTGTGAGAGTTGTATTGATGGGTACATGTGAAGCGAGAGATAGAAGAGTTTGTTGCTAAATTTCTCCAGTGTTAGGAGATAAAAGCAGAACATCAGGCTCCAGCAGGAAAACTGAGACCACTTGAGATTCCAGAATGGAAGTTGGAGAAAATCACCATGGATTTCATTATCGGGATACCGAGGACATTTAAACGTCATGATACTATCTGGGTTATTGTTGAGAGACTGACAAAATCGGCTTATTTCTTATCTATCTGACAGGAGGATACGTTGGATAGGCTTGCTGATTTATATGATGCCGAGATTGTCATGGTGTCCCTACTTCGACTGTGTTTGATCGTGATCTTAAGTTTACATCGCGATTCTGGCAGTCTCCAGGATGTGATGGGTACTCGTTTGAGGTTTAGTATGGTTTTCCATCTGTATACTAATTCTCAGTCAGAGAGGACGATTCAGACAGTTGAGGATATGTTTTGAGCATGTATTCTGGAGTTTAGTGGTAGTTGGGATGATCACTTACCTTTAGTTGTGTTTGCGCACAATAACAGTTATCATTCTAGTATCGGGATGACACCTTACGAGGCGTTATACGGGAGACGGTGCAAGAGTCCAATTTACTAGGAAGTTGAGGGTTGACGACAGATTTAGGGACCAGAGTTGGTTTACCAAACCCTGGATAAACTGAAAGTTGTGAAAAGATGTATGCGAGCAGCTTAGGATTGTCAAAAAAGCTACAACGACCGATATCATTGAGAGATCGAGTATGAGGTCAGCGAGCGAGTTTTCTTACAAGTTTCACCTTGGATGGGTGTGATTCGTGATAGGACCATAAATACACATTCATTCCATTTATTTCAAGAGTGATTTTCATGTCATTTTGGTAGTTAAACAATGAGATTTTATATATTTATTGTGAAACTCATTTTTAAATACCTGTTTTTCTGATAAACAATATAATTTATAAAAATGATATAAAATCAAGTCTAAAAACAGAGAGAGAGAATATAAAAGATATATACACGCTATTTCATAAAACTCGGCCCAAACCTATTTTCATTCGTAAAACAAAACACTAGCGGAAGCAAAACAGTTTGAAAACATTGAAACTAAAAACCTACGTGTATATACAAAAATGTACAACATGTACAAATCCAAAATACGAAAATGACAACTGGAGCTCGACCTTTGACGTAAACTCAGAAGGCTCTGATCAATGCTGAAGTCCAGTGGCAGTAACTACCTGCGATCTACACAATCATGTAAACAAAACGGGGTGAGTATAAACAATACTCAGTAAGTATTCTTAGCTGTTATCACTTAAACATGATGTGCAAGGGAAAGTATATAATAGCACGAGAACGTGAGTATCTATCTTGTCCCTCGGCATCCCCGAATGCCAGACAATTCAAACCTTTCACACATTTATCACAATAGCACACAACTCTTTAACAGCACAGAGCAGCACACAAACAAAACAATAGATCATACAGATCGCAAGTACAGATAGCACACAACAATCTAGAATCATATCTCACACAGATATCAGTATTCAAATTAATACGAATCACACAGATTCAATCATCCACATAGGAAGATAACAATCATACAATATCGTGCACACAGCAAAATATGAACCACACAGGCTCAACAATAGCAATATCAATCATACATATACGAATATAATATATGAAGTGCAATGAAATGCAATTTCACAGAGAATGACCCGGGTATTATCCACTATCGCACACAGCAGTGGAAATCATCCTCTATCGCACACAGCAGAGGAATGAGCAATAAGGACTAGATCACACAGCAAGTCCAAAGCTCGTAATATGGACAAGATCATATAGCAAGTCCAATATCTGAACCAGATCACACAGACACAGACATGTATAGATGAATGACATTCAGATAAGCACAAAGCGGTAGAATGACATTCACGTCGCACAAAGCCAGTATTTCTTAAAACCAATCAAACAATACCACACAGGTATCAATCAATGAATAATTCGTACAAAAAAAATACCACAAAGGTATTCATTCAATATACAATGCAATCAACCATAACTTATATCATTTCCAATTTCAATCTCAAAAACAAATATTTCATGTTCACTATAAGTCGTCTAACAAATCAACATTTCATTATAGGCACCTATCTTTTAATTTATCTAATAAACGTAATTCCAAATGGATTACGATCCAATTTAATAAGTGTAAGAACACTTACACGTAGGCCCTGAATACATACCTCGTAAACAAACAAACAATAGACAAACACTGGCTCAACAATCTCCCAAGTGTCGTACAGATCCTCTTGTACGAAATCAACCATATACAATTCATTATCAATCAATCCAAGCATTTATTCTAAAGTAAGATTCATTCAATTATCCAAAGGAAACTTTAAATCAACTCTAAGTTAACTTTAGGTTCACTTTGCCAACATTTCCATACTAAACCAATCTTTCGCAAATCATCTTTAATTAATTCTCCAAACATACTTTCAACTTCCTACATTATTCATAACCATTTCCAGCAATATTTCCATAACAAATAACGACAATTAAATTGAATATAGCCATAATTCAACTCATTAACAACCAAATATCAACCTTGCCTAAGATTAGGTTTAAGCCTTTTTCCTACTAACTTACCATCAATTCTTCTTCAAAACACATCCAAATAAATCCATAACAATTTATTTTCCAGAATTCCATTAATTCCAGCAGCTAATTCATCATAATCCAACCATAATTCTCGTTAGAATCAAGTCATCAACCTACTAAACTTAAAAGAAACCATCTTCATCTTACTACCATCTTACCTTGTTGATTTCTTCCAACAAAACCAAGTCCAAAATCAATTCCCCTGCTGAAAATCCTCTTCTTCCAGCTTTCTCT
>CANYCX012412583.1:0-11886 GCA_948193385.1 Breynia disticha f. nivosa | reverse complement strand
TGAGACCCTGGGATTGACGGAGGCTCAGATAAAGAGTAAGTGGGAAAAGCATGCTGGCCGTAGGTACGACGACATGGTTTAGCAAGCGAGGAGCAACAAGATACGACCATCTTGGATCGATTCACCTACGTAGGACTTGTGGTTAGCGGTCTGGTCGACACCAGAGTATCAGGCCAGGTCGGCCAAACAAAAGGCGAATCGTAGGTCGTGACCGTCCTTGCACACTGAAGGGTCGATTACATATGCTGAGCATCGTCGGACACTGGTACGTAACAATTAATTCAAATTATATAATTTTTATATAGTTTACCTGTTATAAATAATTCTAATTACTTTTTATATTATACGTAACAATTTTTTTTACCACATATATTTTCAGGAGGAGCAGCTGGGACGAGCAGTTTATCCCCACGAGGTTTTTGTGCGGACGCACACACACCAAGGGGATCCGACCAGGTTCGTTGACGAGAGGTCGGCAGAGGTTCATGCAAGTTATCTCTCACATTATTTTATTTATTTTGCATTCAATTTACATTATTTATTTATAACTTTAATTAATTTGTTCAATCAGTCACGCATCCAGTCCGAGCTGTCCTAGCAGTCGTCATCAAAGGGCAGCAGCAGCTTCCAGGAGCAGTGTGATGCCTACCTTCGCGCCATAGGAGGTGTCAGACCTGGTGGGTCAGTTTTCGGTGTCGGCACAACAGCTGGTGATTTTTTTGCCGACAGGATCGCAGATCCTCGCCAAGACGCCACACGTTCTGTAGAGCTTGGCTGCAATAACCAGCATCTGCTGACTCAAATCGACGCACTCCAGTACCGCATAAACGAGATGGAGCATCAGATGGAGCTATTCTTCTCCAGTCCACCACCCTCATTTGACGACGCGCCGAAGACTTCTCAGCCACCTCCACCACAGCCTCCACCTTCTTAGATATTTTATTTTTTGTATTATTTGTTTTATGTACGAATGTTATTTTACATTTTTTATTATATATATACATTATTTTATCAATGTTTTTTTATAGTATTTTTCAATTTATAATTTTAAATATTAATTTCATATTTAATTTTATAATTAATTTTCAATTGAAAATTAATTTTTAATAAAAAAATATAAATATATTATAAAAAAATATTTTATGTATTTTGGGTTTAGGGTTTAGGGTTTAGGGTCACTGATATTTAGCGATCATGTAGTCGCTAAAATATCAACGACCACGTGGTCGCTAACGATTTAGCGACCACGTGGTCGCTAGCGACCACGTGGTCGCTAAATAATCAGGGACCACGTGGTCGCTAATTGATTAGCGACCACGTGGTCGCTGACTAGCGACAAGTTGGTCGCTAAATCAATTTAGCGACAACGTTTTTAGCGACCAAAATGTGGTCGGTAAATTCATTTAGCGACCAAATTATGTGTTTTAGCGACCAAAAATTTGGTCGCAAAATCTTTTTTTTGTAGTGTGGGAAAATCCCCCATTTTTCTCATAATCGGGCTAATACCCCATTTATCACAATCCACCAGGCCTTGCCCGGCATCGAGCTCTCGCTCGGTATAACCATAACACTAAGAGTCAAACTCTTGTGTTCTCAACATCTAGGCTAATCCCCCAATTTATCAAATGTGAGCTTTAAGCTCCCGTATCAAAATGCATGAACATACATGTGCTCATGCCAACACAATATAATATGTATGAATTCAAATTCATTCATTTCATCTCAAATTTCCACAATACACATGCATATGAATGTTCCACAATTTATTCATATCACAGCACAAGCCAATATGCTAAATATAGCCAAACTTGGCAAACATATACTTATGTAACTCAAAGAGAGTTCATGATAAAGTCAAGAACGAACACTCATATCTTGCATATGTATTCTCAAACACAAACTCGTGATATCATTCATAAATGCTAATTTGTGGCCAAATCATTCACAACACATCATATCCCTATCAAGCATTCCTAACCCATCTCACACATCATTTTTAATTACATAGCACATATTTCATACATAGCCAACTAGTGGCCCAAGCCATTACCATAAGCGTAAAGCACCACATATTGCATACACATCTTTCCTTAGCCATTCATCTTATTCAAGCCAAACCACATATCATGTCCTAACACATCATATAAGTCACTCATGAATCAACTTTATTTCTTTCCCATACAATTAATCAAATTGGCATTCAAGCATCCCGTAAGCAAATCATACCACATTGATTAAACCATCAAGTTTACATTCTTAGGACACTTAATTTTGATTGTTTAGCATTATCAATCATCAAGGAAGGCATTCATACATACCAATCACAAACCTTGCCAATATCCTAAAGAGTCACATCAAGGCATATTCAATTTAAAGCTTTCATTTAGCATAAACTCATTATCATTCTGTCAAAGACAACCATTATCACATAATTCATCCATTCATAGGGAAGCATACAATCGTAAGCGTTCAAAGACACTTACCTCTCTTTCACGCGAACTTGATTTGGCAAAAATCCTCAATTTGGGTTCCGTTTACCGAAACCTCTTCCCGTTTTACCTTTGCTCTAGAATGAAGAGGGATCGATCGGAGGGTAGAATTGTTGTTAATCCATTGTTGTTGTGATGTTTATTGGTAAGTTTGATGGTTGGGAAGGCATAGGAATGTGGTTTGAAGGTTTCGAGAGAGTTTGGGAGGTTTCGAGAGAGTTTGTGGCTATTCTCGGCCTTTTAATGACCTGTCCAGACCCCTGATAACATACGTTATTTTATAAATTAATGTACGTTAACAAAATGCAGATATTTGAAATTTCAATATGAGTAACATATGTTTACTCATGGATTAAGGTATGTTAATCCATATTAACATATGTTAATGTATCCATTAACATACGTTAATCAACTCCAGACAGCCATTTCCAACTTTTTTGACTTTCCTCGACCTTCCGACACCTATATACTTACACATACGTACTTATAACTTATAATAAACATTATATCAACTTAATTAACTTCAATTAACATTGAATTAAACCTTATTCAACACCCAAACATAATACCATAATACACTTAATTCATCATCTCGTTTTATTGTCGTTCCACTCATTTACCAATAATGCACAACTAGAATGCATCACATAACTTTCAAGGCCTTTCGTCCAACTTCAAACTCTTTCATTCTCAACCAATTATACATTATTTCATCATTTACATTTTCAGTCAAAGATATGGGCATTCATTACTTTGGTTTCAACCACAGCCTATGCAAGTCCCTCAGCATATGCGAGGAATCAAACAACACGCACACACATTTTTCGTTCTTATTAATAATTATTATTTTCAATTTAAATGAACTATTTTTTGGGGCATTACAGTTGAATAAATGAGGAAATATCATTCCTCATTTGTGCAGTCTTTACCGTTGGAAAATATTTCTGCAAACATTTTTTTACCAACTCATCCCATGTTGTGATGGACTGTTTAGGAAGAGACTGTAGGTCCTCATCCTGTAATATGTCATACTACAAGTTTTATCACAACATCTGTATAAGATTAGGCTTGATCTCAAAATTATTTGCACCTACTGTAGGAAGAATAATACTAGAATTTACTCCATTTAAACTAGGCCTAGTGTAATCTGACATGTTCAATTGTTGATAAACCGAATTTTGTTGAACATTATGGTTGACCAGAAAATTCGGATTTTCTTCTGCCATTTTTGTTTTTTTATCTAAATTCTCTTCTGTCCCTTGTTGTTTCCTGCTTCTTAACTAAGCGTAAAAAGTTCGTCCAATCTTTAGATCAAAATCAACTAGTCCTATTGAATTTGCTCGGGTCATAACTACCTGTTATCTACACAGAACTAAATAAAAAATCCACATGCTCTCAAAAACACAAATAAAACAAAACAGAAATGACAAGAGCATAGGAAAAACTTAAACAATAAAATAAAATGAAAATAAGAAACACAAAACAAAAATAAAATGACTAAATTAATAATGCCTAATTTTAATTAATAACTGTCCCTGATAATGGCACCAAAAATTCGATAGTAGTCTACCCTACATTACCAACAGGAAAGTCTACCTATCGATGCATTAATCGGCTTTAAGAGTCCCAAGTGTCTATCCCACATAGACAAATTACTAGCTACTCACTATTATTATTGTCTAGTCTGCCAAATGTAATGAGAAATAATTAAATAAATTAACTACTAAGTAAACTAAAAATTAAATGATTGGAAAGAAAATCAGAAAAGAGATAGCAAAGAAACCATCAACAGTAGAAAAATCCATTAAGATCTCACAGTAGCTGACTCGTCTGCTCCATAATCTGTGCTGCCCTCTGATTCGATTGTGTTCTTTGCTCTTTGTTTGCTTAGAAATTAGGTTTTTTTTGTGAAGTATGAGGGTGGAATGAAGATAGAATGGAAGATAGAGAAGTTATGTAGCTAGAATGAATATGTCCTCTCTAAACCTTTCTTTTCCTCTTTTCCTCGCATGAACATACCGAAAAATTCGCAACTTTGGCCAATTACACAGACTTGAAGAGTGATCATAGACTTTTACGTTCTGTCTGTATAATACTCTAGATGTTTGTGTAATCTTTAAAAAAAGGGTGCACAGGCGCAATGACTTGCGTGTGCTTTTTTCTTTACATCCATGAAATAAACGACCTGACCATGTGTGACGCCTAAAATTTAATCCTATTTAAGTATGTTGAATGAAAACCTGTATAAATTTTTCTCTCTTTGTTTAAAATAATAATCAAATAATTAAATCATCCTAGTATATGTATGTACAATAATAAACGTTGTGTGTGATTAAAAACAGGAGTGCTATAACAAATCATTTACAACCATGTATGCAAATTTTAGAAGTCATGACATCATTTAATGAAATTGCCCATCCTTACATTGTCGACCTCATAAGTGGAATCTTCCTCCAATATGCTAAACGTAAAATAGACACAGAAAATAGAATCTGCGAGTCCAAGGACTCAGTAAGCATATACCTCATAAGATACTTACCTAACCTTATAAAGTCTAAGAGACTCATTTATTAGTTATCACATACAACTGTTCTGTTAAGCTATAATCACTAATCCTATTAACAACTAATCCTAGTAACACCGAGAAGGCAACAATTACATATTGTCATACATTTGTGCGATCACGCACTTATTCAAATCGCTATTGGTTCTTATTCATTAGTTTGTTCATTACCATGCATTATTCGTGCACAAGAGATGTTGATCCTCACTAAATTAACTTAAGTCATTGTAAACCAACTCTTATTATATGTTAACAGGAAGCAGTAACGTATGTTACTATGGATAGTAGCATACGTTACTGGCATTAATTTCTCACACTTAACACATTTTCAACCCACGTACACACATTCCACACTGCAACATAGGATAATCAAATTGATAACATTAGCATAAATTTTGTTTCGTTCTTATGTCACACTCTGCAGCCCCAAATAAAAATTATCCTGCTTGTTCGATACAATACACTCATCCTAACATATCAAGAAAAATATATTAACACTAAGATAACACTAGTGACATATTGTCATACATTCATTCAACCGCTTGTTTATTTCAAATTACACTCATCTTAACACATCATGTATTAGTCATGCACATTATATGTCAATCCGCTTGGTTACTATTCATTCTGCTTACAAATTTCTTACGTGGATTACTTTGTGTTGTGCCCAACAGGGTTAGGTAACGTACGTTCCTAGTCAGTGTAACATACGTTAACCTAGTTAACGTAAGGTAAACGTACATTAACCTAGTTAACGTAAGGTTAACGTACGTTAACCTATTTAACGCAAGGTTAACGTACATTGCTGGACCTTGTAAGGTATGTTAACCTAGGATTTTTGTATTTATTTTTATACTTGAATAACGTACATTATGGCACAGATCAACGTACATTAATCGACCTGTAGAACTCAAATCTCTTACCATTAATTCATTATACCACAACCATTTCATTAAAGCATAAGAGCAATCTTTTGCATCACATTTGCAGTCATTATCTTGTAGAAATTTCCATTTAATTAGTTCACAAATTACATATAATCATTGATACAAGCACAAGTCATCAAGACTTAGCAATCATAAGGAACATTATCATTCCTTAAAATTCAAATTCCTAAACCATCATATCATTTTAACATACACATAAGTCATTTTCCCACAAGCACCACATAACTCACGTAATGACTT
Organism: Breynia disticha f. nivosa; assembly: GCA_948193385.1. Classification (NCBI taxonomy): domain Eukaryota; kingdom Viridiplantae; phylum Streptophyta; class Magnoliopsida; order Malpighiales; family Phyllanthaceae; genus Breynia; species Breynia disticha. The sequence goes on along the minus strand of CANYCX012412583.1, from coordinate 5,647 downwards.
TTAACCTCACAATCTACTCAATCATACCCTACTACAGTTTACATTTTCATCATTCATAAAACACATTTAAACTTTAACATACATATACATTTCCTCGGGCTCATAAATCACTAGAAACATATACTTAGAACATTTCCAAACAATTATGCGATACACCATAGACATAAATATACAAGCATTTCGGTCCATCATCTCCTGTGCCAATCCACATTGCATTCATGTACATGTTTACAATTGAATGTAACACACACACACACACATTTATCATTCTCATCACAAACATAGTACATTTCTCAAATACTTGTACATTTCGAGCACATCCAACACATGAAAATATAAACATAATCATGCACGCCACATTCTAATCATATCAATCTAATTATGTCCGTCCATTATTAACATCACATATAAAAATGTAGTGAATGCTTTATACAATATCCCAATGACATGTATTCCCTCTTACTCTATATCAATGATATGCTCTCTTTCTCTTTCTATTCTTTTCTCTCATCTCTTGGTTGATCAACCAAGTGTCGATGCACTTATAATACTTAATCTTACATGACACTCTATCTTCCCAAATGAGCTTAGAGTACTCAATCTCACCCTTGACAGTATCAATTAGGTCCACTAAATACTTAGCCTGACCCTTTTATCATCCATGGCATAATTGTTTGGAATACTTAGTCTTACATTGCCATTCTCATTAAGCTGTCGATGACTTAACCTAACTTTTTCTTATTCATTAAGTTGACCAACTGAGTGTCAAAGTGTTTAGAATACTCAGTCTCACATGACACTCTCTCTTCCTCAAGGCATGTAGAATACTCAATCTCACACTTAGGAATATCAATTAGGTACACTGAATACTCAATCTGACCTTTTATCATCCATGGAATATGCAATTAAAATACTCATTCTCACATAACCACTCTCATTAAGCCGTCGAAGACTAATCTTGGCCTCTTGGTCCACACACTGTTCACTGAATACTCAGTCTAGCACTGTGTGGCCCCTCATATCTCATGTCACTATCTCACTCCTACAATGGATGTATGTCATGTGCATGTATTTCTTATGTCTTTATATTTCTATGCATACAACCACCACCTTTAATTATCATTTCAAAACCAAATATAACACTTACTTTCCATGTGAAGTGCTAACACTCTTAGCATAAGCTGTAACTAAAACATCCTATACTTATTACGTATTTAATCATGTGATTAAACTTTACAATATTTAATATTGAAAATATTTAAAAACTTTTTCGTATAGTAATACTATTATCAAAATTATACATCAAGTATATGTATAATAGCATATAGCTCGACCTATAGCTTGGTCTAGAACACGACTCGTGTTAGTGTAATACGTCCCATAGGCACGACCCCGTATTATACTTCCACATTCCTGTTCCTTTGCAATACAATACTCATGTTTTTCAGGCATGGTTTGTAAGCAATTACTGTATTCTTCTTATCAGCTATTTGTCAATCTATTGTAAATTATACTTATTTATTCATTTCATATCAACATAAAACACACATATCATACAACAACCATCTATACATAAAACTATACATATAATTGTGTTTGTTTGTAGAGAGAGGAAATGCTGAGGAGCAACAAATGACCCACTTGCTGGCACGTCATACTGATCTTTCATTTAGCACCTATTCCTAAAATAAAAATCGCAGTTGTATGAGTTGCAGGCTCAGTGAGTAACCATATATATATGTATATATATATATATATATATATATATATATATATATATATACATTTATCTATTTCAGTATCTTCATTTTCCTTTTATCTAATTATCATATTGTTCTCTTTATCACTCAGATGTTCTGTAACTTAATTCCTATTCATTTTTCCTATCACAATTATATTTATACATTCATATTCATTTATAATCCATGTCATTCGTAAACAATTTCCCGTGATCATTTAATCACATATATATCCCTTGATCTTGTATCCTTTCATATCATAATATGACTTATCTAAGTTCTTGTAGTTATATGACTCCTATATGATATTTCTATTAGTTTTACATACAACGTAAAATGATCTGTAACTGTAAGCTATAGTTGTATAATCTTCCTCTCGACTTCCTCTCCGTGATCGATCATAAATCACCTATCCAATCACCACCAATATCATATCATGTACCATATCAGGTACCATATCATATCATGTACCATGTCAAGTACCATATCAATTACCATATCAGGTACCATATCATATCATATAAATCGTATATCGAATCACACAATCGTATTGTAACGTACCTAAAATTTCGTATCGTATGTTTGCATTTCAATCATATAATTGCATTTGTTTCCAATTTAATGTCACCTTTATATTTCATATTTTCTCTTATTCTTCTTTTATATTTTTGTACGATTATTCACTCCTATAGTGTCATTAATCGTATTTGATGGTATACAATTACATATTTTTATTAATAATACCGTTTCTATAAATATGAAGTCATGAATGATAATGACCTTCTTGTCATATTAATTTTTCTATTTTTCTTTTAAACAAATATTATATATTCATTATTTCTTATTTTCTTCATTATAATTGTTTTCAAACTTATCTTAGGTATATTGTCATCAGGTCATTTCTTAGGGTTCTACCTATAATCATATTTATCCTATCAATATCTCAATCATCCAGATGCATATGCTGTCATTTTGTTTGTGCTCGTAAATTTATTTTGTTGGTTATATACGTGTATGCATCATCTCAACACAATAAATCCAACAAACACTCTGATTATCTATACCATGGAATATGTGCAACTCCTGTACCCCCAGTCAGCAATTTCTCACACTTTAGCAATTTCTAACATTTCTTATATATTTCATATTTCTAACTAATCACACAATGATCATGGAATATCCTTTTTATTCTCTTTTCCTTTACGTGATCGTACATAAAATTATATTTAAGTGAGTCTGGATTACTGACCCACAAATCCGTATTTTCCTAACTCCTCAAAATTTTGATCCTGCTGTAAATATCCAATAAATTCATAGAATAAATATCCTATAATCAATATGATAATACGAATAACAAGTATCTGTATAAATCCTAAATAGTCAAAAGTACGTAATTATTCTTGCCTCTATTTTCTCGATGAAATATTCGGTATTTCCTTAGGCATTATTTATCTTCCTCTAGTTAAATCTCTCTTTTCCTCTTCCTAGCTCTTAATTTTTGTCTATTTAACTTATAAACATGCACCTGCATTTTTCCTTATTTATAGGCAAAAGAATGAAGCCTTGTAATGCTTCCTTGCTTTATAATTAATCCAGCTCTTGCTTCAGTTTCCAAGGTTTACAAAACTCTGCCATGTTACTTTAATTCCTCTGGCACTACCTCATCAAAGCACATCATGACTTGTGCCTCTTAGCCTGACCTAAATCCACAAATGGTAAGAAGTGTGCACATGGCACGCCCCAAATCTACACTTGACAAGCCTTGTGCTTTATGGCATGCCCATGCCATTATGGAATAGCCCAAACTCCACAAATGGCACGGATTGTGCTAATGGCATGCCCATGCCATCAACACCCCCTATGACATGCCTTTCCTCCTTTGAAACCTTACGTTTAAACATGCTATCAACCTTTAATCCACTCACATTCAACCTTTAATTTTTGTTTATTTATCAATTAACTTATCAATCTATTTAATCACTTTAATTACATATTAATCTTAGTCCTGATTGATGAAGATGTTACAATAATAACCCCCGTATACTCTCCTTTGTTCCTATAAATTTATTCTTTTACATTTAATTAAATTCAACCTTATATCAACTCACAATAAACCTCTTATTTCTTTCATTTATTAACTAAATTATTTATTTCCTTGATCATTTTAATTATCTTACTAATTATAGGATTTAAAGATGAGAATGTTACAAATCATCCCCCTTAAAGAATTCCGTCCTTGAAATTCCTTTTTGCTTACTGTTACTGATCTTATTTCTCTTTTAATTCATTTCTATAATTTGATATGTTATATTCTCTCCTTATTGTATCTATCTCTCTCACTTATTTAATCCCATAGTTAAAATTTTATAGAATTTTATATGTATCCAATTTATATTTCCACACCTCAATTATTCTGTCTATTCATTTTCTTACCATTATACTCTTCTATGCATTTTCTTCTTTCTATACTTCTTGCCTATTATAATTAATCTTACCACCACTATAATCATCAAAACTCCTCAGAATTCTCATTATTAACATTAACTTCCTAAAATTACTAAATCTAATCTTAATCACATCAACTTTCCCAATTATTACTTCCATAATGTTCAGTTGTGTAATCATAATCTTTTGACAGCTTTAATCATACGTGTATGTTTCATGTTTAACTCTTTTTGGATCATCAAATAATTCATATATCTGAAATATTTTCTCCATATTCGGTGTAAACACTACTGTAAGAAATTCTTTACCACATACTAGATAATTTATCTCATGTAATCCAAGTTGTCTAAAGACTTGTACAATAACTTTTCTATTTATATCAAACTATACTCCAATCTTAACAAACTTTAAACCTTATATCTTCTTAATCTTTCTGAAATTACATGAATTATAAGAATTAAAATCATAACTGATTTAAATCTTAGTTGGTCGATTCATAAGGGCGTTATTCCCTTCACTAAATATATTCACTGAATATATTCCTTTTTGAATACTGTTGTTAGTAAATTTCCCATAATCAGGAATTCTTCAACAACTCCTTTATTATGCTGAAACTTTTCTCCAAACTCATTTACTAACTATTCTTGAAATCTTCAATTTGTAATGTTGTTCAACACTCCATTAGTGTTTACTAATATTCCAAATTTAATTATCACGTATATCAAAAAACTACGTGACTTAATTTAAATTCCCATTCACATATTCTTAGTATTTCTTTGCTTTATGCTCCGACATACACTACTATAATAATCTCAGATCATGTACCAATTAAGTGATTTCCTATGATCAGAACTATCTAGAATCACATATACTGATCTTTTCACTTGTATGAACTTTTATTTCAACCCTTTTTATAAAATATTTTTATATTTTATCAAAATTCCATTGATATTTTTCATTTTACTGAGATACTAAACATTTCTTCTATATAACTGAATTAATGAAGCAGTTATATTTGGAATTCTCTCAATCAATCTTATGGAATTCCCAACCATACTGAAGAAAAACTTCACACCTCTCTATCAATCTTTCATGTTCCTGAAGTTCATAGTACTTCCACTCCTAATATCTATTGGCATTCCATGTCTAGTTATCACGTGTCTTACCAAAATACACAATTACACCAAACTCTTATTCGATAAGGTTTGCTTATAATTATCTTCCTTTTAACTTCCACAACACTATTCGTAATCATTCCCTTTATTCTTTAGTATTTCTCAGATATTTTACTATATCATTTATGAAAACAATCCCAACTGATTTAGGAAACAAAATTACCTTATACCTCAATATTATTAAAGCATTAATCAAATCAATCAGAATAACTTAAAACTCCTCATAACTGTATAGAATTCAAAACACAATCATTACAATATCTTCTTATGCCTTCTTTATTGATAATG
>CANYCX012412066.1:0-17009 GCA_948193385.1 Breynia disticha f. nivosa | reverse complement strand
AGGTAGTAGATCCAATTAAACTTGTCGGTAGCAAAGGGAATGGCAAGAGAGGAGACAATGGCTTGCGAAGAAACGAATCATTCGATCATGCATGGAAGGAGCATCTGGATTTTTCGCAGCAAGCTTAGATGCAATCCAAGTAGCAGAAACATGACTACCTTCATTTGTTATGATCCCAAAAAGATCAAACTGAATCGCTACGCATTGAGCACCCTAGGAAAGTTGTGGTAACTAGAAAAATAGTATGGCATCAAAGCATGCATCCTGTTCTTTATGTGCTCCTACAAAATCCATTTAATTTAATAGTTATAATTTCTATTGAAAGCAGAGAATTGAGAACTGTGAGTGCAAGTACTAAAACCAATGCATAGATGGACATGTGCTACTTTCGTATATAGTTTTTTATCAAACTTTGATTTGATATTTTCTTATACAGATGCATGCAACTCCATTAAGACTTCTAGATGATCCAAAGGTGATTCTATTTAGCTATGGTTAAAAATTATTCTATTTAGGTATGGTTAAATATTATTGTATGCATTGTTCCATTCAAATAACCATGAAGCTCCATTAACAAATAGGTACAGTTATCGAGAAACTCACAGAGGAAACTTTAAGGGACTGGAATCATCCAAATAACCATGAAGCTCCATTAAAAATTATTGCACATTATGTTTCTCGCCATGGCATATGCAAGAGTTTTCTTGATTTAGGAATTAGGATTTTAGTTTTCTAGTTAATTTATTGTAAACATTTGGTCAATTTTATTTGTGTATTCAATTTGACGGCAATTTGACTTGAGAATTCGTGTTTGACTTTTTTTTTTGTAAATTTTTTGTTAATATTTTTCAACTTGTTGTCAAGTTTTTTTTTGTATACTACAAGTTGACCACAAAGTGACAACTCACAGAAAAAATGTAAAAAAATTGATGGTGATACATGGTACTGATTTGGAATTTAAGATTTCACTGTATTTTTTGTAATTTTTGTTAAAATTTTGTCAACTTGTTGTCAACTTTATTTGTCTAATACAAGTTAATCACAAAGTGACAACTCATGAAAAATATAAAAAAATACATATATGAAAACAAAGACAAAAGGAATTGATCCTTGAACCTCTTACAAATTAAACAACCTTTCAACCATTTGAACTAATACCCAATTAGTAAGACATAAATCACTTAAATAATATTTTTTTTATGTTTTGGCATTAGTGGAAACTAAATCATATTAAGTAATATTGTTGGCATTTATTTTCTAAAATACTATATATGAAAAGGTAGTATTTTAAAAGTAGTAATCTTGTAACTTTACCAAGGAAGCTCAAGAAATTTTATAGGAGAAAAGGAGCAATCCAATTAGAGTAAAAAAAAAAAAGAAGTTTTCAAAAATCTTTCAAATTCAAGAAAGAGTAATATGAAATTGTGTGTTTTGAATGTAATAAACGCATCAAATAAAAACAAAATGTCCAAAATTGAAGAAGAAATATAAAAACAAAAAATAGAAGGTTATGATAGCATGTTTATTTTCTACATCAAACAAATTTCACTATAAAATTCTGCAAATTTAATGATAAAAATTTAGCACCCAAAAAATTTGGTCGTTAAATATACTTATTTAGTGTTCACGTAGTTTCTAAATGCAAAAATATTAGCAATTACATGGACATAAAATTTAACGATCACATGGAAGCAAAGTGGGTGTCAAGATGAATAATAAGACAGAAAAAATTTAGCAGGTCAATTGGCGACCAACTGAACGCCAAATGCAAAAAATAATTAGTGTCCACGTGGTCGCTCAAAAATCTGCCACTATGATCAATGGGATGAAAAATTTTGGTGGGTGAAATTAACGACCAAGTAATCGCTAAATGTCAGCCAAACAAAAGTTGAATCACTTGTTAGGACGAAAATAATACATTATTTACAAGGTTGCATGACATTATTATTGTACAACTTTACCTTGTTGATATTATTTTTGAGCTATTAATGTATTTTTGTACAAAGAATTTTTGAGCTCGATGCAAAATAAATTTAAAATAAATATGATGGGTGAATTTATTTTTTATGATGGTTGAATTTATTTTCTTTCTTCGGCTTCAAATAAAACAATGTCAATGTGGGTTTTTTTATTTTTCGATCTAATAAATTAAATGCTCACTCCTATTAATTTATCCATCTTTATCCATATATAGTAATTAAGGAAAACACTTTTATATGCCCAGGATTCTTATTTAAATTAAGTTATCCTAAATTATTAATGAATACAAAAATTTAATCTTATCATTAAAAATAGGGTGCAATTAATCCATTGATATCTATATATTATATTAAAACAAAAGTAATACTTACGATAATATAACAAAAGTAATACTTACGATTACGATATTTGGCTGCATATTTGTTTGATACACGCGTTAAATTTATTTATTTTAATTGCTCAATATAATTAAAATATTTTAATTATGACAAATTCAAAGTGATCAAATATTGTAATCAAAGTAATCAAATATTGTAATAATGGCAGTTACACAAGTTAATTTCAGAGCAATCAAATATCTTCAAAGATAAGAATTAGCACTGTAAATTGTAAAGATAAAAATTTGAGTATTATTTGTAATTAATGTAATAACTTAATAATTTTTTTATATTTAATTTATATAAAAAATAGTAAATAAATAATAACACACAAAATATTACATATATAAATGATAAAATATTATTCATATGTATATTAATGTATTTTAAAAATAACAATAACACTACATCTAATTAGATATTATTAATAATGCTCATTTTATATGGATGAATGCTACAAATTAATGTGACAACATCTAAGTAGATAAATATTTTATAAAATCAATTAATTTTTTTTTTAAATTCAAAAGTCTCATAAAAGAACGAAAAATAAATAATTTAATTTATTTAAAATAATTATTTATCTTTTTTTATTTTAAATATATTTTAAGAATTATCACTTACATTAAATAATTTATAAGAAAAATATCTCATAATTTAATTAATATAATTGTGATATATAGTATTTGGTCGTATCACATTGTCCAACTACTAGTTTTTTTTTCTAATTTAAAAGTAAAAAAATATTTAAATAAAGTAAATCATATCTCCAAGTTAGAAGGAAAACCTAACTAAAAGATTTGTAAATTTGTTTATTTCTTAAATAAAAACAATTTTAAATAAAAAAATGCCTTGATTATGGGTGCCATATAAATCATATGTTTAGAATATAGTGTGGACAGAGAAGGTAGATTTTCTTAGTGCCAAAGTTTTTAATAATATTATTATATTTAGATAAAAGTTAAAGTAATTTTATAATAATTAATCAACAATTAGTCTTCTTTGACTATTTGTAACTGCTAAAGCTGCTCTCTGACAACCAATTTCTTTTTTTACCGAAATCTTTATTATTTTTTTTAAATAAACCAAAAATTTTGTATATAAAAATAATTATTTCACTAAAACACCATAAATTGCATTATATGAAAACTATAACAAAATATAATTTTATATTTGTGCCTAAAAAATAACAGAAAATATTATTTGAACTAGAAGACAAGATACATATATCTTGGAATTTTAAGATATTAGAAGTGACGTAATATTTTTTTTATTCTATATTTTTTAACAAATAAATTAAGAGATTAAATAATACAAATAACTAAGGTTTTAATAATTTTGTTTATATTGCAAGTGAAAAATTATAGGAAAAATTCTAATTTTTGCTATACGATAATTGTTCTCACCTGTCCGGTTGAACCGACAGGTTCGTTGGTTTTCACCAGTTTAATACTGGTTCATTTACAAACCAATTTGAATAGTGAACTGGAACCGGACCAGTGACCGATTCACCGATTCGACTGCCCGTTTCGGTCCGATTTGTATAACATTGGTGTAAATGATCAACTAATTATTAAAAAGTTATTTTTTTCATAAAAAATATGTTTGTTTAATATGATTAGTGTTCTTTAACACTCATTTTTCAATTATTTTTAAAAATAACAATAATATATTTAGTAATCACATTGCAAATTACCCAGTTTTCGAAACACATAATGACTTGTGTATGAATATCATATAGAAATTTTTAGTTTAATTGTACTTTATTTAATCAATTTAATTACAATAATTAATAAAAATAGTTTTCTTCGAGGTTATAATAGTAGCCTTCTTCTATGAATTGCAATAGTTGTTTCGACACAAAACTGGATTTATGAATGAAGTATGTTGATGTCCCTAGGCTGACGCACGTAACTTCATGAATACTTTTTTTGTCTGAACCTCCGGTCTTCTAGACACATTGGCCGAGACTAATCCGAGTTCGGAGCGAGAGACACAGCTCCTCCCTCACGGGAGCGACTCTCCTCGGACTCGAACCTGAGTTCAAGCTTTCATGGGAGGGTTGAATTGTCAATCAAACCAACACCTCGTGGGTCGTAACTTCATGAATATATAGAAGCCTTACGTGCATATATTGTAGCTTTCACTGTGCATTATATGTCAATTGCCGTAGCTTTCTTCACTTTCGTTGAGACAACTTATGCACATTACTCTCCATGTTATGCCCTGCTTACGGAGCGCACCTGGCAGTACTGACCACAACCAAGCTCGCATTGATTGCTCTAGTTACTTGTGGATTTGCCCAACAAGAGCAGGAATGGGATTGCCCGGTTGTCGTGCAAGACATTATCAAAGCTGCAAAATATGATTTCTATTATGGTTTTTATTCATGGGTTGTCAATCTTTGTTAATACAGAATGTTCAAGTTGTTTTTATAAGGCGTACTGCAAACTCCACCACACATTTTTTTATTCGTGCTTTTAAAGCTAACCTGAGACGTCACGTGTGGGAGTTTACATCTCCCGATTGTAGTCTCACCAATTTGGCCACAGATTTAATGAATTAAACCTCTTTTTTAGTAAAAAAAAAAGCATTCCCAAAGATAATAATAATAATAACAATATTATTATTATTATTATTATTATTATATGTTTTAACACGATTAAAATTATGCACAATAATATCTTAACTGCAAAATTTTATTTTGTGTTATAACACATAATTCTAACCGTATTAGAATTCATTTAAAATTTAAATTCAAAATTAAATTCTAAGTCATATTCTATAACTAAATCACTTTAATAATATCGATGCATATATATCCAACATAAAGTCAATCGCACCAATTTTATCAATCCATCTTACAATGCATCGAATATATAATAGACAACACTCCACCGCATTGCGCAGATACTATTGCTAGTAAAATACTAAAAAAGAGTTGCGTAAAGATTAGTAGAAAAAGTGTGGTTGAATTGGGTTATAAGTCTAGAGAATAATTAGTTAAGGGAATAAATAAAAAATAATATTTAAAAAAATAAGAAAATATTATTAAAATATTCTTAATAAATAGAACCTTAAGTTGATTTTTTTTACAAAAATTAATCCTTCTTAATATTTTTAAAATTAAACCTTTATGTTAATTTTCCTTTGAGCTATTTTTTTGACAATCGTTTATGTTAAAATTTTGACAGCTTTTCCCCTTACATTTATTTTATTTGATTTCACAGAAAGGCCACAGCTACCACCTCCAATCCAACACAAGATACTCCAAATTTTCTTATTTAATCATCACCTTTTCCTTCTCCTTCTCCTTCTCCTTCTCCACCTTCATCTTTTACACGAAAAAGAACACTTTTTAGTAAATATTTATAAGCATACCTTCTCAATTCAATCGACGTCTACTTTGACTGATTCACTCCGTCTCGTGCCAAACGTGAGTTTTGTTTTTTTTTTACTTGATAACTTCCTCGCACTGTTTTTCTTTTTCTTTTGTTTGAAGTTTGTATTTTTTTCATAGTGTTTATGTGAAGCTAACTAACTAACAGTCTTGATGAATTAATTGACCGGTTGGTATGGCTTTGATTCTCTTTATCCTTGTTTGGTTAAGTCGGTTTCCTTTCTCTAGTTTTATGCTTTCCACTTAAAAGCTTCAATTTTTATGCTCTCTTTCAACTTTCCGCCGTATACTTTGTCTTTTATAGTGTTCACTCGTTTTTTTTTAAGTTGAATTGTCGTGGAAACTGTTGTTTTAACAGTTTTAGAGGAGGGCTCTGAGTTGGCTTTTTTAGTTGGTTTGTTTAGCTTTTTTTTTTTGTTGTTGTGAAAGATGAGACCTTCTACTTGATGGTTTTGTTTTATGAGTTGGGTGTTTGAGAAAAATGGGAATTCTCATTAGAGGGTTTAAGGATTTTTGTTAGTTTGATTTCAAAAGGAATACGAAGGCTTTCGGATTTGTTGATTGTGACTTTGAGATTGGATTTTGAGTGGTGAAGTCGTTGCTTAAGTACTTTTAGATTTTTTGAGCTCAATCTTTTGGAGTGATTGAAGAATTTAGTCATTCATTTGAATTTTGAAACTCGAAATTCAGGTCGTTAGCACGGTTGTTGCGGTTTGATTTAAGTAATTGGAACTTTGTGTTTGATAAAATGGGGAGTAATGGAGTTGATCATCCATTGAAGGATACAGAGGAGACAATAGGTGGTCGAATGGAGAATAAGTCGGGAAACCAGTCATCATCTCTAGAAATATTTCAATCAAAAGTGACAAAATTCACTTCTTCACCGCGAAAAGGTTAGTGTTCTGCCACATTATCTTTGTATCCGTCATTGCTGTACTTGTTTCTGACTGCAGATTTTAGGATATTAAATGTATTTAGTTAGGTCTAGGCTGCCTTAAATCTGGCAAGATCAGCAGTCTTGATAGAATTCAACATTTTCCTTCAATCATTGAGAATTTTTAGTTAAATGTCGTTGCATGGTTTTAGAACCTCATCAAATTATTCTTGAAAAATTCTCACTGGTGTTTTACCGCCTGCAGTCACTATCCGGATAATTCCAATGCTTGATAAATTGCAACTGCAGTTCTGATTTTCTTTTTTGTTTTCATTAGTTAGAGCCTTTTTCTGAAGGTCATCTTTTGTTATGAGCCAAACAGCAGTCTATATAATTCTTTAAAGATTTAGGGCCATATTTGTAAAAAAATGAATGATTTTGTTGGTAAGATGATTATTGTACCGTTTTCTCTGATGTCAAAGTGTCTGATCTTGAAGGTTTGGATCACTCCATCACTGCTCCTATTGGTACTCGCAGACCACTATTTGATGATGATGAGAATATTACATTTTCTAGATCAATGACAGAGAATAGGACCCCTAGGCATGAACTGAAACTGGATAGACTTTCAGAGCGTGAAAAGGTAACCATAACTGTACACTTGTTTATTTTCTGATAATATGCAACCTCTGCTACCAGTGAAAATTATGTAGGTGGTGGTTTCTATTAGGAGAGATGTTATTTGAAGTTCTAACAGATGTTTAATAGTTCCCTCACTTGCTCCTTTGTATGACCTTTTTCATGGTAGTATGGATTACATAAAACTTTTAACCGTATTTTCTTTATTACATTCTAATGAATGCACCTTTTGCTTTCTTTTAATTGGTGCAGCTATGAAGGATGTTAATCCTTTCCGTTTTTGCCCAGTGTGGTTGTCTACTTTCTCATGGCTCTTTATTTGTGACTTTTCAGAAGAAGCTAATTGTAGAGCTAGTCAGGATCCAAAATGATGGAACTGTTGAAGTTGATATAGAGAAAAGTGCACCTGTTGCTTCAGAACTGCTGGAGCTTCGATCAGTTGAAGGGCCAGAGGCGTCTTTCAACATTGAAGATGCTATTGCTTATCCTGAGAAAATCATCCCAAAATTAAAAATTGCTATTCTTGTGGTTGGAACCAGAGGAGATGTACAGCCTTTTGTAGCTATGGCAAAGAGACTTCAGGTTTGTCATAAGTTGTTTCTTTAGTATTGCGATACCTTATTCTAAGGCATTCAAGTTCTGAAAGATTTTCATTGTTTTCTATGTCAATTACTGAGAATCTGACAAGTGATTACGTTGTTTAAATGTTATAATATCTGATGTTTAAATTATTCATTTCCCGTGTCTTCTACTGTTACATGGTAAACCTTAATAGAAGTTATGTGCTATATCTTATTATGTTTTATATATTAACTGAAATTTGCTTCCAGGAATTTGGCCATCATGTTAGGTTGGCAACTCATGCTAATTTCAGAAGTTTTGTGAAGGATGCTGGTGTAGACTTTTATCCCTTGGGTGGTGATCCTCGAGCTTTGGCAGCATGTTAGTGTTCTCTTATCTATGATACTTTTCCTCTTTACATGTGAATTATGAGATATCTTTTTCCGTTTTATACGCTAAGTATAAGATATCTTTTTCTTGGTACATCTTCATCTGCTAATTTTCAATACCAAGTTTGTTTGAACTTACAATACTGTACTGATTTTCTGCTTCTCTTTTTTTTCTTCATGCTCAAACACCTGTCTTTTCACACCCTCCCTTTCTGTTGATGTCTGAAATATTCTGGCAAGCTTACCAACCACTTGTTGTTTTCTTTCCTAGATATGGTGAGAAACAAAGGTCTTATTCCCTCTTCACCAGGAGAAATATCCATACAAAGGAAGCAACTGAAGGCTATAATTGAGTCTTTGCTTCCGGCTTGCACAGAACCAGATCCTGAAACCGGAGTGCCTTTTAGAGCTCAAGCAATTATTGCAAATCCTCCTGCGTATGGTAAATTGTTTGCATTTTCAATTTTCTTCTCTATATTGAATCGGCATCATATATACATATATATATTTATATTATAAGATTATATATGATGAAGGGACAGAAAGGTATGCATGGTACTGATGTTGAACTGTGCTTTGTGTTGCAGGACATGTGCATACTGCAGAAGCTCTTGGAATACCAATTCACATTTTCTTTACAATGCCTTGGACGTGAGTTTAGAAACTATTTCATATGAATTTGAAAAGGAATATTATTTTTATGATAATTAGTTGTGTTTCTCTTTCAAAAAGGTCTCCCAAATTCGTTAGACATACTTAGCATGTTCGTGCGACAGTTTGAGCCCCATTAGTGCTTTGAGTTCAATAATATTGGTTTGATGTTCTCTTGGGCATGATTAACAGAATGTTGCATATGTTCTTAATTGTTTAAAAGTGTGTTTATTTGAGAGATCTAGACAGAACGTCGGTGAAATCATATTGTGCACTTAAAGAAAAGGTGAGGGAAATATGATACGTTTGACGTGGATATATGAAGAAGGAACAAAACAATAAAAGATGGCATTGATCACTGGTGCTGAAATAATACTGAATTACTGATGCTTTCAAAATGATTTATGTTCTTTGAATTTACTCTATATCATACATGAGGTTACAGCTTCTAACTTCTTTCTGCAATAGCCAGGCCGACATATGAATTTCCACATCCTTTAGCACGTGTTCCTCAAAGTGCTGGTTATTGGGTATGTTAGTCTGTTTACATCTAACTTCTATATCAATTTTCCTTTTCAGTAATATTGTTATAATTTCCTGGGAAGCTCTATTCATGTGCTCCTACTTATTCCAGCTGTCGTACATTGTTGTGGATTTGCTCATTTGGTGGGGAATACGGGCACATATAAATGACTTTCGTAAAAAAAAGTTAAAGCTGCCTCCTATTGCATACTTCAGTATGTACCATGGGTCAATATCTCATCTGCCAACAGGTTATATGTGGAGTCCTCATCTTGTGCCAAAGCCAAGCGGTAAGAATGTTGGCCTGTTCTCTGATTATTCCCGTTTATTTCTCTTTTTATTGCGGAGCACCATTTAGTAGTTTTATACAATAGCTAGCTGTGAATTCATAACTCAATTCACATATCAATCGTTTCCACTGGACCACAGCCACTGAACTAGAGATATGTTGTCTGCTGTTAGTGGTCTGATCTTTCAACGAGTAGTTTTCTAAGTTCACAATAGATTCTATTGGTGATCAACTGATCATATATATTATGGGATTTAAATTAACTTTTGGTTTGCAAAAAATTAACTTGTTCATTATTTTCTTCTTATGATTTGCGTCAGTTGTTGGAAGTCAGAATGTTAATCCGGATTTCTTCAGTTATATTTTTTTAGCCGAATCTACTTCCAAGTGCAAGCTCTAAATGCTGGATGTTTGCAATTTGATGTTAAGAGATACTAAGCCATGTATTGTAGAACTGTATAATTATTTATATTGACCAATCAGTTCTGGTTCTTAAAATTATTTGAGGGAAGAGTCTCAGTTGCCAATAGTTAGTGTCGCCACCTTGGTTAGGATCAATGCATTGAATAGCTGGACAAAAAGCAACTTATGTGCCGTCAAACTCGAGAATAACTTCATATTTCAATTTGCAGATTGGGGCCCTTTAGTTGATGTGGTCGGTTATTGTTTTCTGAACCTTGGTTCTAAGTATACACCAAGTGAGGAGTTCACTCAGTGGATTAAGAAAGGAGAAAAACCCATATATATTGGGTTTGGGAGCATGGTACGTAACATGAAATGCTTTTTCTTCTGCATTTTTATATTTAGAGAGAGGCAGTTCCTTATTTAAGATGAATTTTCATTGTATTTTTTTGTATTTCTTATTTAATTATAACATCTGTACTTTTGTATTTAACCATAAAGTAGAGATTGCCCTTTTTTTCATTCTTGGTAAAATTTTTTCGTACTTTGTATTACTTTTAACGGTTTTTATCTGAAATTTGAAAACCTGAAATAATTTGACTCTGCATGGTTATGATTTTTCTAGATTATGGTTGATATTTGTTTCCACCAATGTGGAATACCAAAAAGCACTCACTTTATACATTAGCTTTAAATATTGAGGATGAACTTTGTAGACCACTGCTATATTTATTTTAGTCTTAATGAATTGGTCCTTTCGGATTTTTTTCAGTTTTCACTACGCTTTGTTTTTCTTATGTTCTTCCAAATCACCCTATAATTTTTCTGGCATTGATTTTGGAAGGGCTATGCTTGAAACTTAATTCTTTCCCTTTGCTTTTTTAGCCCCTTGAAGATCCCAAGAAAACAACAGATATTATATTAGAGTCACTCAGAGGTACTGGACAAAGGGGTATAATTGACAGAGGCTGGGGAGATCTAGGAAACCGTAAGTGCTATTGTTTGAGCTAAATTCTGGATGTTCCGCTCTTCTGGATTCTTAAAGTTCTTATTCCTACATCAAAGTGATTTTTCAGAATAGCATTTTCTTGTTTCTTTGATTTGGACTTACATTAAACTTATTTTCCTTGTCGCTATCTACTGTAGAATTGTTTTTTTTTTTTTGCTTAGTTTGGTAGCAGCAGTGTATGCTTTAGCGGTATGCTTTACAGAAAATAAACAAAAAATTAAGGCATTTTTTAACATAAATATTATAGAAGTTTCTCATCAATGGTATCCATGAACATGACTCGTCTTTCTATGAGGTTTCATAATTTTGAGAATTCTTGATACCACAAATTTTATATTTACCATAGGATCGTTTTTATGAGTAGATTATCAGCACTATAACTAACATGTGCAAATACAATTTCTTTGTTAGCTGTTTACCAATCTGTTGTGTTCAAGATAAATTATATGCCTTGCGGAGCTAGATTGATACGCTCATTATCTGTCTTATGATTCCATTAGATATGAAAACATGTAAACTGGTGGTTATCTTTGCCAAAAAATTTTGCTAAATAGTTATTATGGGTCTTGCAGCGACGGAAGTTCCCGACAATGTGTTCCTTCTGGAAGATTGCCCTCATGATTGGTTGTTTCCTCAATGTGCGGCAGTGGTGAGTTGTAGTTCCAGTTGTAGAAATTATGAGCAAGGATAAACTGATCAAGTACAACTAAACTAAAAATGTCAACATGGCGTTTTTTTTTTTAATCTTCGTTTCAATCAATTGGTATCAGTATATTGAGTAGCAGAAACAATTTGATGATATGCATTGTCAATATAACTTGAATGGATGATTGACTATTCAACAAATATGCAGGTTCACCATGGTGGTGCAGGAACTACCGCTACTGGACTAAAGGCCGGGGTAATCACTACTTTTTCCGAATCTTTAATCATGATGTTCTAGGTTGAAATGTGAATGTATTGTTGCTTGAGATGTGAACTAATGGAGTAAAAAATTGGTTCGTCTAATTTCGTCAAATCTTTAAATTTTCTTATTTATTGTGTCAAAAATTTTAATTGCAGTGCCCAACAACTATTGTACCATTCTTTGGAGATCAGTTCTTCTGGGGTGATAGAGTGTATCAGCAAGGACTAGGATCCAAACCAATACCAATAGCTGAGCTAAGTGTTGAGAGCCTTTCAAATGCAATACAGTTCATGCTTCAACCAGAGGTAACTCATATATTCTTATATCCTTTCAACTATTTGCCTAAATGATATCCTGGATTATTATTTAAGATTATCTATTAATATCTGATTATTGATGATTAAATTAAGCTATGATGCAAGTATTTGTTTGTCGTATCCAACCAGGATGTTTACTAATCAATGTGCCATAAATTTCTGCTACTGCATATGCTCGACATGATCCGTCTTTCAATATTTACCGTCTTTTGAATTGCTATTGAGTTTTTTCGTAAAAGTTGCATGGTCATGCTATAAGCCTCATGAAAGATAATCGAATGATGTTTGAAATTTGTAGGTGAAATCAAAGGCAATGGAATTGGCAAAGCTGATAGAAAATGAAGATGGAGTGGGAGGAGCGGTAAATGCATTTCACAGGCATTTACCAGCACAGCTACCATTGCCAGCAGCATCCTCAGACGACGAGGACTCTCCGACGACTTTACAGTGGTTGTTTATTCAAATAGAGAAGTGTTGCCGTACTCCTTGTGGTTCATAAGCTGGAAGCAATATGATATTGCATTTGTACAGATGTTCTTTCTTCAGTTTCCATAACTTTATAATGGTTCATTTAATTTAGCATTTAATTCATTCGATTGATGAAGGCGTGGCATTATAAGCGGAGGGATAGAAAAGAGCTCACACGATTATAGGTTTAAAAGTGTGTGTAGATGAGGTTTGATGATATAACAACATTAGGATTAGTTGACTGAGTGGTGATTTAGAGTTGTTTATTAGTTGCAGTGTTTGTGTTGGTTTGTGGTTTTTCTTGATTACATTTGGCAGATCATTCTTTTGAATCAGAATATTTCTGTTGAGCAGCTTTGTATTTATTTACATTACATGATGTGTGCAAATACCTAACCAAAGAAATAAATTCAAAATGGTGCAATGCAAGCTCCTATACCAGATTGTTCCATCTGCATACTTACAAATTACAACAAAAAACATTATTCTCTACTTTTCTTTACTTGGTGCAAAAGCAATTTAATAAATATTAGTTGTGTTATAATTATGCTATTTTTTTTACTGCATATCATTTTATAATATATATTCCATATCATATGTTATCCTATAATTGTTATTCACAAAATTATGTTGTGTTAAAAATTGGCAACTTTACTTTTACATTTCTCTCAAATAAAAATTTAGGGTATTTAATAACATTAATTAAGTGTTTAATTTAAAATATTAAACATGATATAAAAATAGACAGCTACTTAATATAACCGATTAAGTTCAAAAAGACTTAATTTTTAAGTAACTAACTATTATTTTTCATTGAAAAATATACTCTAATATTTACATATTTATCATAATCACATTTATCCAAATATTAAGAGATGAATTTCACTAATTTATTTTTAAAAATTTTCATATATTTATTAATAGTTATTAAGTTATAACTTTAAAAATTTAATATTAATTTTTCTATTATCATCATTAATAAAAATCATATTGATAAAAATAATTTATAATTTTATTATTTTTAAATATCAAAATAGAAAACTTTAACACACATACATGTTTTATTATTTTATTCTTTTAATATATTAATTCATGATAAGAATATTTACGATTCTTCGGTCTAATAATTTTGCAATTTTTTATTATTTTGTATATTTTTAGATCTTGTATAAATTTTAAATAATAATTTAGTTATTTGTCAATTATATTTGTCAAACTTATTAAATTCAACACTTAATTTTTTAATTATAGACAGATTTTAATCATACAGTACTTAAATTCAATACTAATTTTTCAGTTTTATAAAATGTTGAAAGACGATACCTCACTAAATATTATTAAAAAATTTATTATAATATAAAACTTGGATTGTAATTCTTGTATGCAAATTTTATTAAGGTAGAATGAAGTGGTAATATACATTTCTTGTAAAATATGTAAAGAATTGCAGTAGCAAGAAGAGAAAATAAGAACATAATGCATTTTAATTTTCAAACTTAATAAAAAAAAATTGATAATTCAGTAATAAAACTGATAGGAGAACGTTGATCAAAATTGAAAGCCATTCTAAAAAATGACTTTGGTACAAGGGAAGATTCCTTATCACAATCCCAATCGCAATCTGTAGATACTGTCAACTCCAACTCTGGCCTTCATTAAATGGCTTCTACATTGATGTTTACACCGTCTCACGTGGCTTTAAAGTGCTCTGCCCAAATCTTGTAATCCCGTATTTGCTGTTTCCATTAATATACATATATCAAGTTTAGATGAAGATAACACACATCTTTCCAATGCATTAATAAATGAAACCGATTCCACATTAGAAGCCCTTACCTCTTCTGAAACAGAAGGTACAATCTTACTTAATGCCCTTCTAAAATGATTTTCATTGATTGTAAATGAGGTTTCTTCTGGAGCGCATTTTTCTGCTGCCTCCACTAATGCCGCCATTGCAGCTTCATCCATCTGTCAAATATTCAAGTCAGAATTCTTGAAGATACAGGTGCTTAATATTCCTATATCTGATGAAGTGCGTGTTCGGAATTATGTGGAGAAATACAGAGAATATTGACAAACCAGGTTCTTGAGATCGGCGCCACTGAATTTTTTACAAGTTCTGCCGACAGAGAATAAATCCACACTGGGATCAACTGGTCTCCCCTTTGCATGAGCTTTTAATATCAAGCCACGATCATTTGAATTGGGAAGAGGAACATAGAGAAGTTTGCCAAATCTTCCAGGTCGTAGGACAGCTGGGTCCATCACATTAGGTCTGCCATCATGAAAATTGATGAGAGAGAGAGGGAGAGAGGGAGGGAGGGAGGGAGAGCAATATTGTGGTGAATGAGTTGTACCTGTTGGTGGCACCAATAACAAAGACACCTTGCCGCTGATCCGCACCATCTAATTCTATAAGTAACTGCAATAGCAAGCAACAAGGTCCATTCCATCAGATATATGGATATAGCAATACTTTATGAATACAACTTCAAAACACATTTGTTCTAGGCAATTGACCTGGTTTAGAAGTCTTTCAACAACCCATCCACCTTCATTCCCACGCTTTGTTGTTAATGCATCCACCTAAAACAACCAATACATTAAAAGCAAACAAAATAATTCATGTAGCACAGCACACAAATTCTCATCATAGACCTTGAGAATCTCGATCGCAGGTGTCATGTTAAACTTATTAATGTAGTATCCATTCAAACTCCATTCTGCCAACAAAAATAGCAGAAAACAACAACCAACGCATAAAAGTGAACTCGACCAACGAACCTCATCAAAAAAAAGTATGCAGGGTGAACATGTCCTCGCACGACCAAATAATGTCCGTACTGCCATCTCACTTTCTCCGACATATTTGTTCAGAAGTTCAGGACCCTAGCGAGTCAAAGACCATGATAAAAAGGATTAAGGTAAGCACAGTCTAGCAAAAAAGAAAATTTATTGACAAAACACCAAACAAATAGACCATATATAGTTTACACATAAAAAATGTGAAAGAGGAAAGACAACATATGAACAAAGTCATTGCAAAGTAACCTTGATGTGAATAAAATTAGCTCCAGCTTCATGGGCAACAGCCTTGGCAATTAGTGTTTTACCACACCCAGGAGGGCCATAAAGTAAAATTCCTATCTCCAAATTCACTCCAAATCTCTGAAAATACAATATTTCCGGAGGTTTGTGTCAAATAAAGTTCCATTGACAATAGTTTCAAAGATGATGAAGGTGCATGCAAATATAACACAATTTAGAACGAACGAACAAAACAGATTACAGGAGTTCTCCCCTTAAATAAAGAATACCCAATTAATGCAAAACAATGTGACTTTTTTACGAGTTCAACCATGAGCTAGCGATACCTGATAAATTTCTGGAGACTTCACACGCCTAACTATACAAAGTTCGAACTCATTTCTAACACTGTGAAGCCCGCCAACATCCTCCCATTTTACATTGGGAATGGTAGAAAATCCTTCTCTTCTCGATGAAGGCTGTACTATTTTTGCTGCTTTCTGCAAGGATAACCAAATATGCAGATAAACAAGAAGACATTTTTATTATATGATAGAGGAACAATAAGAATAAAAATAACCACCCCATTAACTTGTATAAATTGTTGGATTGTGCACAAGAAATCATCAGCAAAAAAATAAAATCGAACATACAAGATTAGAAACACATAATATGAAATTGATGTAATTTTTTCTTACTGAGCAAGTTACAGCTTTTTGCCTAGGCAAGCCCCTACACTTATAATAAGAAAAGAAATATTAGTACCTCAAAATCAGCCATTGTGATGGCAAGCTTTTCAATCTCTTCAGCTGACCAAGGTATCTTCCACCATTCCTTAGAGCTCTCGGTATATTCCCTGGATATGTCAGACTTTCGCTGATCAAGGATTCTTCGCATGGCAAGATTACCAGCCTTGTCAACAAGTGCATATAAGTCAGCCCCAACAAAACCTGGTGTAGCTCTTGCAATTTGCAAAAGATCCAAAGAACCCTCAAGAGTACATTTCTTGGTAAGCACAGAAAGAATCTCAACCCTAGCATTCTCATCCGGAACACCTAATCTAATTTCACGATCGAATCTGCCAGGCCTCCTCAGTGCTGGATCTAAAGCATCAGGCCTATTGGTGGCTCCAATTACAAGAACATATCCTGATTTTTTTTCAGCACTTTCAGCTTCATTATTCGAATTTGAATCTAA
>CANYCX012411781.1:0-17122 GCA_948193385.1 Breynia disticha f. nivosa | reverse complement strand
GAGAGCGATATCCGCACTTATTTCCCGAGGCATGAGATGTTGAGGTACGTTCCTTTAAAACTGTTGGTGATTCGGGAATGGTGGTAAAATGAAATGGTTAGAAGTAAGTTAGAATTAGTTGCGATTAACCTCCCTTAGTAGTAGACCTTGTACCACATCCACCTCTACCTCAACTGCCACCTGTTGATGTTATGGTCTTAACCTTACCCACACTACTTTGCCTAGAAGCACCTACTCTTAAAATATCTCGTCTCTCTAGATAGTCTCTAGCAAAATGGCTCTTCTGGCGATAAGTGAAACTCAATAGTCGTGTATCCCTGTACTATAGGCACCTGTGCCTATACTTTGGTAAGTAGGAGGCCTAGTGGAATGACTCCTCCCACCTTCTACTCTGCCTCTTGACTGTCGACTAACACTACCACCTGCCCGTCGAGGTAGTCTCGAATCTATCTTCTTCTTTTTGTCCTGCTAAGAACTAAAACCTGATATCCTCTGTCACTTTCATTCAATTTTATCTCCCTAGGCTCCTAACTCCTCAACTATGATCGCAATCTCTAATAACATCTCATAAGTTGGGGGTTTTATCGCAATCCTAGTGCAAACATTATACCTCAATCCCTGCTCAAATTTGTCTCTCCTTTTTTGATTCGTATCGACGTCCTCTAGAGTATATCAAGATAGTCTAGTGAACTCTCCCTCAAACTCTGTCATCATTATATCCCTCTGCTTCAACTTTAAAAACTCAATCTTTTTCTTATTCTGATACAGTAGAGGAGTGTATTTGTCTGCAAACCTCTTTGGAAAGTCATCCAAAGTCAACATAGGAGGATCTTTCTGATAATACTGATCCCTTCCAATTCCATTTTGATTTCTTAAGAAAAGAAATTGTATATCTCAGTTTATACTCTAGATTACATCTAAGACGATTGAGAATCCTCTCTGTATGCCTTAACCAGTCCTAAACCTATGTTGGATCAATCGTGCCCTCAAATGTTTTTGTCCCCAGTTTTCTCACTTCTACACGGTTCTTATCAATGTTCAAGTTTGACTATTTCCCTGAACATTTCTCTTTCTGAATGTGCCTATGCTTTCTCATAATCCTCTACATAGCATATGCAGGATCATATGGGGGAATAGGCATCGTAGGTACAGGGGGCTGTGCAGGCTGCTCTAGAGGTAATGGGGCACTGGTGATGACCCATGTCCTCCAATTGAATCTCTAGACTTGGCTGTCTAATGAGTCGATATGTCTCTAGGCTCCATCTGTTATGAAAATTAGTTTCAAAATGTTAAGCGTTTCAAATGAATGCAATGAAAATCACTGGCACAGTCTGTAAAGAATTTAATCCCTGCTATAATACCACTAAATATAAGACTCAAATTTTAAAAGCATTTAATCCATTTTTCCAACAATTTAATAAACTATAGTTAGAGGAGAGACAAAATGAAATATGCATTTATAAAACTTGGCCCAATAACTTTTACAAAAAAAAAATATATGCGGAAGCTATATATAGTTTGGAAAACAAACCAAACTCAAAATGCATATACATATAGTATGTACAATTTGTGTACAAAAATCTGAATAAAAAATTTGAATACAAAAACTGGAGCTCAACCTCAGACGATATCGCTAACATGTAGAATGATCACGACAATCCGATCCATTAGTAGCTCCTACGATCTGCACATCATTCAAACAATCAAACATAGATTGCTGTTGAAATGAAGTATATGGGAATTTTATAATCAGCATAGGGCATGCTCATGAACACGAGGTCGTGCTATTGTTTAATTCTCAGTTGGCACATTGTGCCATTTTGAACACAGTTCATACTCAATATTCTTTTCTCAGTTAACATGGTTCGTGTTGTGTTAAGCACAATGTCGTACTTATTGTTTTTCCAAATTATTCTTAAGCAAGAGGCGTGCTGCTCAAATTGGTCACGAGCACGAGGGCATGCTGAGCTTCTATTCTGCATTTTATGTTTTGGTTCATTATGAAATCACAGTAAACAAGTTCTATTTACCATTATGCATATCTAACATAATACTTATACCATATGTAGAGTGTTTACATATCAAAACACACATTTAGCACACTTGTTTGCATCATATGCATCATAAACATAAAAACCAAAACACTTATCTCAAACCATACCATAGACTCGTATCTAATTCCATTTTCAACAAATAAGCATTCATAAATCACAAAGTAATAATCAATTATGCTAATTATGAATGCTAACAAAATTCATATGAATGGCAATGCAATCACATGTAAAATGTCTCGGGTCTCTCTTTTCTCTTTTCTTTTATTTTTCTTTTATCCTCAGTCTCAGACAGGCATTAGAAGTCCATTCACAAATCATCGGTCCCAGGTCGGCATTGAACCCAGTTTGACATCGAGCCCAACTT
The DNA here is from genome assembly GCA_948193385.1 of Breynia disticha f. nivosa. Taxonomy (NCBI): domain Eukaryota; kingdom Viridiplantae; phylum Streptophyta; class Magnoliopsida; order Malpighiales; family Phyllanthaceae; genus Breynia; species Breynia disticha. Next base: position 14,704 of record CANYCX012411781.1, on the reverse strand, counting down.
AGAATAATCCTTAAGTCCAACCTAGGATATTGGGCTACTGTCATACAATAAATGCAACATAGAATGATCAACGCATTTACATGGCCACAATCTCAATCTTATACAAATGTATGCTCAACCAAGCAAATCCATGCTTGTATAAATCAACAAAGCAATCTCATGCTTTTATTTAATCAACTATAAATCAACCATCTATGAAATAAAGCATATAGCCAAATGAGCATACTGAACCAATCAAACAAAGTTCATATATAAGCAATATGAACATCAAAGGCATATATAATCATCATCAATAACACTCTTAATCATGCTCATATCCATAATAGCAAGCAAAAATCATATCAAGTTATTAAATTGTTCCTAAGAACATACATATGAGCATTTTCATATTAATTTCTTTACTTGAGCATTTATAGCTTATCAAATTATTTATGTAAGTTTCCTAAGAGCATATAAGTTCTTAATTCACATTAATAAGTGTAAAGACACTTATGAAAATACCGTACAATTTACTTACGTAAGCGGAGAAACACTTACAAACCCCGCTTACCTTGACATGGATACGAAGTCGTACAACACCTATGCCGACTCAATCTTGATTCCAACCATCGTACAGATCCTCCTGTACGAATTTCAATGTATAAAGGTTGTTAACAACTTAATATTGACTTTTTTCACACTTAGAAACATCAATTTCTAGCCTTTAGCAATTTATTCTTAAGTTCATAGAACTTTCCAACTTAACTAATTCTCTTCTTTTCATTCAAATCATAAGTTATATGATTAAACTCATTGACATGAAGTTAAATAAGTCCAAGTCCATGAAATATAAGTCTTTCAAGCAGCCACTCAACTCCTAACTCTCAGAACCTGAATTTTTAGCAAGCTATTCTATATATACAAAGTAAGAGCATAAACTACCTTAGGATGTTTTCCACCAGTTTTTTAGCAAGAACTGATGGTTCTTCTTGCCAAACACCTTCTAAGTTAGGATTAGTATTTTCAGCTACTTGTCTTTCTCTTTCTTTCTGTTTTCCTGCTCTATTTTGAATAACTAGAGGTTCAATTAGTCTATTCATATCGTTCCATTCAACACTGCCTAGGATACAAATCGTGCTACACGTCGTGCTATTCATTTTCAGCACAAGTTCCTGTTTGGTCGTGCACGATCTTGTTCTAAAATAAATTCAGCATGAGGTTGTGCCAAATTTTTAGGAAAAACACAATGTGGTGCTAATCCTTAGTCATAAGCATTAGGGCATGCTCTCAGTTCGTGATGCCTGCTATTTTCTGAATTTTTACCTAAATTGGTCTGATTCCATCTTTTTTTATGCTATTTTTCATATTTTTAATTCGTATAAATTTTAGGATGTTACAGTTATAACTTTCCCCTCCTTATGAAAATTTTTTGTGGATTTTTCTATTTCATGTTCTCTATTGTAACTAACACATAATACTTCGAAGGAATAAGACATACCTCTGTCACCATACTGTGGTTTGGGAACCACTTATGGTGTTTGGCTCACAATTAATTATTTTTATTCGCACTCATTCCACCATTCTCACATTCCTCTCCCTAGTTAAACTCTCCCACATCTAACGCACATTCCCAAATAACTATACTAACAAAAGAACATCCCCTACAGACATAGACACTATTATCAAATATCCTAATGGTTCTATCTGGCCTTGAACCCAATTCATAAAAGTTTAATTCACAAAGGAACAAATAACTTTGGGATAAAATAAAATAAGTGCATTAGTATTTAGAACAGAAATGATACTAGTGATAGCGTCGGGGCAGTCTGTCTCCTCCATTTTATTCATAGCATACACCCTAGCTTATGGTGTAGGTGTAGTAGGAGCTCGAGAGGTTTCTCCTAATCTACTCATGGAGGGAGTGGATCTTCCCGTCCTATGGCTGTCGTGGTCCTCTTCCCCCCCACACTACTTAGAACATCCTATTCTTATTATCGTATAAATCATTTATTAATGATTGTTCTTAATATTTAAGTTCGTAATCTTTAAAAACATTTCTAATCATACTCATGTCATTCATTATCTTTAACCATCATTCGTCATACATACAAGTTTATAGTATATGCAATTTATAGTTACTCCCCTATACACTTAGAATATCAATTTTAATAGTTAACTCATCCATGGATTAAGCTTTGTGTTAAACTAATACGCCCTTATATTCTTTAATATGCAAGTTCATACTTTACATAGAACTGCTATATTACGACTATAGCCTGGACATACAAATAATACAAAGTCCATTCTAGCAAAAACAATTTGAACACAACAATAACTCTCAAGCACTATCAACATATTGAGCAACATACACCTTAACAATTAACTAAATCTCAAACAACAACAACCTCAGATATGTACGAATATATATATAACATCAATCTCAACAAATAAGTATCTGTATCAATCCACACAAAACATATCATATATGCAAGCAAAACATGCAACAACACTTAAAACATCCTAGGAATACCCTAGATAGAACTATAAATGTATAAAAGCTCCTATATTTGCAAGTTTTATCTACTAAAATATAAAAGCTCCCATATTTGCAAGTTTTATCTGCTAAAATATAATGAAATAGGCTATAAGATCAATAGAATGAATCTATAAGATGAATAGAATGAATGTGTATAAATAGTTCTATCAACATGCATATGGCATACTTGCGTCTGTGCTTATGTGATAGTGACATGAGAATGATGAGCCACACAGTGTTAGATTGAGCATTCGATGAGCAATGTTTTGGTCAAAAGGTCAGACTTTGAGTATTTGGTGGCCTAATTAATTCCCAAGTGTTAGACTGAGTATGAGCAATTAAGAAGAGAGGGTGTCATGTTAGACTAACTATTCAATGAGCATTGGCACTCAATTGATAAACTTAATGAATGAGGAAAGCCAAACCTCGAGTATTTTATGAGCTTAATGTAACTGGCAATGTTAGACTTGAGTATTCAGTGAGCATATGTCATAAATGATTAAAGGTCAAACTGATTATTCTATGGACCTAATTTTTTTCACCAAGTGATAGAATGAGTATTCAATGAGCAATTGGGATGAGAGTACCATGTTAGACTTGAGTATTCAATGAACATAGGCATTTAGTTGATCAAACATATAATGAGAGAAAAGAGTGTAAATAGAAAGAGAGCATGACATTGATATAGTAGAAGAGAAGATGCATACCATCAGCATATTGCATAAGACATTAATTGTATTCATATATATGATGTGTGATAGTTATTATTATGATGTGTGGAAATGTATAAGTGTTTGAGAAAATGCACTATTTATATGATGGGGCTAGTTGATGTGTGTCGATGAAATATGCTTGTATGTATGATCCCATGTAATTAATGAATAAATGAAATAGAGAGTTGTAAGAGAGAATGATTGAATATGTGGCGTGATTGATTATGCTTATGTTGTGACATATTAGTTGTGTTGAAATGTGTTATAGTTGAGTTTGATTATCCTTATGACGTGTTGTGTTAGATATGTGTGAGATTCAAAATTTAATTCTGAATAATTTCAAATCTCAAAAATAAAAATCATGTATCCAAATATTTCCAACTATTCAATCAAACTACGTGGATAATTTAAAGGAGTTAACAATTAATCACGTATAAAATGTTATACAATAAAGTAAGAACATAAAGTTCAAGCCAAATCATTCATTTGAAAACTCTTTTACAAAACTATCCACTTTTACAAATCTGTGCTCGAATCCTCATCGCGGTAAACCTGCTATACCTGCACAACACGTAAACAAACAAAAGGGGTGAGTATAAAGATACATTCAGTAAGTGTAAACCCAATTTAAGTTTAAATGAAGTGCAGGGGTCCAGTTAGCACAGGTGTGCTGATGAACACAAGGTCGCGTTCATCCGCTCATCCCCAATAATCAAATTCTATATTGAAATTCCAATTCATTCATATTCTACTTTAATGTCCAATACGATGACGTGGTGGTCAATACAAGGATGTACTATTCTCAGAAATACCTATTCAATTCTTGTTTTAAGGTAATTAGCACATAGCATTCTATACCTTAATTTATTGGTTAACATAGGCTATTTCCTTATTCTTTTCACATAAAATTACATTCTTTTAGCATACAGCACATTTCATAGTATAGCACACAGCAACTATGATCAATAAGGAGCACACAGTTTTCCATTTCACAATCAAACATATAGCCACATAGGCAATATAAAACACATAAGTAATCCAGCACACAGCTTACTATCCATAATCTTAATCACATAGATTAATAATCCATTCAATCCAGCACACAGCATTTCAGATCACACAGATTTATATCCACACAAGATAGCTCACAGTAATTACGAACCACACAGGTTCTAAATCATAGAGATATCATAGCATGACATAGATATGAATGTATGAAATGAAATTTCAATGCTAATGCAAATCCACACAGGATGTACTCGGTTTTTCCCACCATAGCACACAATAATGGGAATCCTCTATCGCACACAGTAGAGGAATGGCATATTGCCTGAGCACACAGCTTTGAGTATAAAACTCGTAAATATGGACCGCACACAACTCAGTCCTCATCCACACAAGAATAGTATTGCCACACAGGCTTGTGTCACACAAATTTATAATATGTGTATGAATGTAATCAATATGAGTGTCATTCATACTCTCGCACACAGCATAGCTCACACAGAGCAAATCATATCCACACAGGTACAAGAATACCACACAGGTTACAATATATCATGTTTTTTCATAACTCACCACAGAGCAATAAGAAAACATATCAACAACGCACATAGAGTATATAACAATATCGCACAGGTATAATATCAAACAAATCAAGCCAACCATTATAAGAGGTTCACTTAATTATATCAAAGTCAATACTTAATCGTATACTTTCCATTTCATATCATTTACCAAATCAACATATAATCAATCCACGACGAAATCATTTTCAATATTGATTCGTCTAACCCTAGCAATCTCAGCAATTCATTATAAGCCAACTATTATTATTTATATAGAAGCCTAAATAACAAGGTTTACGAATCAATTTAGTAAGCGTAATAACACTTACCTCAAAATACGTACGAAGTCAAAAATACTGACATAATTTCCATAATACCGAGCCTGCTCCAATCGTCAATTTCCCGAGCTAAATCTTTCTTTCTCTCTCTCTTCTTTCCTTCTCTCTCGTCTCTCTTTCTCTGATCTCTCTGTTTCTTATTGTCTTACCATAACCTGTATCCTCGTCATTTCTCTTCTGTTTCTCAATCAACCACCTCCTGCTTCAATTTCCAAAATAGCTTATTTTGTTGCCACTCAAGTTAACTACGCATGGTCATCCAAGACTACACACTGTCAAACTTCACAATGCGTCTATGGCTTCAAGTACGTGTGCTCGTCCATTTACTACGCGTGGTGCACCTTGACTATGCGTTCTCGGTTCCAAACCGCGTCTATTTGCACCCATCTACACGTTGTTGGCTTGGTTTATGTGTGGTGGTTGGCCACAACGTGTTCTCCATGCTCACAACGTGTTCTTGGCTCATTTTATGGTTCCTTTTTCATTTCTTAGATGCTTATGTCCACCATTAGTCACCCTTCTTAGTACTTGAATTTTGATGTTTACTTTCATCATTTAATTACCTATTAATATGACTGCTCAAGGGTGAGAATGTTATGAAAAATTTTCAGGATGTTACAATATGTGGTTTGTGTGTGTTGTACGTGAGTTATGAGTTTGATATGATATGCACACTATTTAGGTTGAGTGTAATTGGTGAGTAAATGCTATGAGTTTCTAATATAGATCAATAGATGAAATTGTATAAGTAAGTATTTTCTGGTTGCGATGTGGTTGGTATGGGTAAGTTGAAAATGCATAGAGTTGAGAAACTAGTGTTTATGAGTGGGATTGCAGGTTGACTATCATACGATTATCTAGGCCATAATGTACATTAGTCTATATGCTAATAATAACACATGTTACCACTAGAATAATGTAGAGAATCCTTATAATAACGTATGTTACTCAAAATAGTAACATACGCTACATAGTTCTGCTGACAATTTATCTGCTAGATGGAGAATCTCCTTAATGGAATCTTGTTATGATGAGGATTGAGTTACTATAGGATGGAAATGATTGTTTTATCTTAAGGATTATAGTGTAGTTGATAAAATGTATAATGGAACATGGAAATGATGATTGTTTATTTATATTGAATGTTGTACAGGTGGTTATGGATTTGAGTTGATCGCACTCATAAACATGACATCATAACTTTTGGATTAGAGGAGCATACGACTCATATGCATTATGGAGCATGTAGATCAAATGGTAATAAAAAAGGAGCAGAGGATCAATACATGGGAGCAAATGACTCATTTGATAAATGAAACATTCAAGAGATGAGATTCTTCCAAGGACATGCATCAATACATCCATATCACATTATCTGAATAAAGAGTTAATAGAATTATGATGAGAAACACATGAGTGGACTGTGATAGTGATATGAGTTCGCACATATGGTTAAATTTATGATAATTCAATAAGGATAAGATGGGGAAATATTTGGACCGTGATGGTTCTAAAATAGAAATGCAGATCTATGTTGTTTATGAGTAGAGGAAAATGAATTGCATGAAGAATGCATTGAATCATAATTAAAGTATGTTATTAAGTAGATGAGTTTTGTTTGAGATATATTGAGTATGATAGTGCAAGAAAATTAAAGTAAATATGACAATTGTATGTGTAGTAAGTTGATTGTGCTTGATAGCTAATGAAATGCGAACTATAATAGAGAGGCTTGATTCTGATATAAGAGTGATTTTCCTAATGTTGAGAGTCAATGAGCTTAATCAATCAAATAAAAGAAAGTAGAAATAAAATAAGAATAAAGGTTGGCATTAGTATATTACTTGAGGCATTGATTGAGTTACTATATGTGCTGTGAGAAAATAGATGAACAAGATGAAATGTACATGCATGTTGAGTTTGATTATGTTTGGTGTCGGGATGAATACAAACTATCACACAGTATGATTGAATATGATCTGAGGTTAATTACCTTCACGTCATGTGGTATTGTATAGGTTTGGAAATGTGTGAAGTATGGTTATGACTTTTGTGAAGTGTTGATGTGAATCTATGCTCTGAATCATGTACGTTATTCCTCCGAATAATGTACGTTATCCTAGGTTTCCCTTAGTAACGTGTGTTAGCATAAAGACTAACATACGTTACTTCTTGTTGGAGACATGAGAAGGGGGTTGAATCGTGTTTATGTGTTTTTCAATTTCTTTGCGGAATGCTAATGAACACTTGGTGAAATTTAAGAGAGAAATAAAGAACACAAGGATTTTAGAGTGGTTCGGCACATCTTGCCTACTTCACTACCTTAGTACCTTTACTAAGGATTTCAACCACTTCACTGTGTGTGTCTTTCTAGCTAAGTGAGAACTCTTTGCAACACTCAATTTCTAGCTAAGTAAGAACTCTTTACATTCACCTTCTAGGTAAATGAGAACTCTAACTGCACATTCAATCTAAGTGTGAACTTTATATAACACAAGTAAAATGGTGTACAAGAATATACTATTCAGCACAAGGGAAGTATCTCTCTTAAGATAGATGACTTTAATCTTTCAAGATTGTTCCACTCCCTTCCTCCAGCTTATTATAAGGTCTTAATACCTTCCCATAATTGTAGAATCGTTAGACACACAAATAGAGCCGTTATTCTATTTTTTGAAACTAGTTGTTATGCTTTGTCTGACTCTTTAACATAGGTTTCACTTCAGTAACATACGTTACCTGAGCCGTTTGGCTGACCGTTTGATTGTCCGTTCCTTTTTCAGAACGTTTCCAACAAAATAGAAGCTTTGGCCGAGAGTTCCAGGAGAAATTAATGCATGTTATTTTCCATATTAAAGTACGTTAATATGGGTAACGTAGGATGTCCTCGAGCTAGCATACGTTAATTATCACTCCTAGAAATCTGGATTCCTCCAAGAATAGCATATGTAAATCTTCATACCTAACATATGTTAATCAGTTCCAGAATGTTGTTTTTCACCTGTAAATCAATCTTTATTACATTAATGAGTTAACATATTATCAAAACTAAGTTAGGGACTTAATGCTGATCACCCTTGATGCAACAATCTCCCTCTTTTTGATAATGAAAAAACTCTTAAAGGAGATATAAGATTGCAAAACATCAAATAACCAAAAAACAAAATATGGATTTGATCAAGACATTAAAGGCTTGTCTCCATGTTAGTCTCAAAATATAATGCATATGACATAGCAATGACAAATAAGGGACAATATCAATGAACATTCTTTTTAACAATTAATTCTAATTTCATTCAATTTGAAGGTTCATTTAATTTTCATTTAATTTACCCTTTTAAGTCCATGTGGTATGTTCTCCCCTTTTTTGTCATTAGCATAAAAGGTATAAAAATGAAACTCCCCCTAAAACCATGACTCCCCCTCTCAACAAGAATCAATGTCAAATAGTATAAGAATAACGCATACAAATAATAAAAGACAAGGAATATGGGAAAACAAAAGATCAAATATCATAATATAGGATCCATATATGAAAAATGAAGGATCAATACATAACACCATCAAACCTCCAAAATCAACTTAAAAGCATATCAAAACATCATATCTTATCAAATTATCAATTAACATGAATTAACATCAAATCAAACAAATCAAACATCATATCATATGAACATTAATCATCTAAGATTATATCATATCATCAAGATTAAACACAATCATATAATCTTAAACAATCAAAATCAACAACATATAATAGTCATTGAAATGCATTTGAATCTACTTGAGAGAGTTGAATATTCATACCTCACACTTCAAGCATCAAAAAGTGTCTCCATTCTTCAATGTATGTACAACAAAGTTGATTTGGTTTTTAGTACCTAAGCTACATTGTGTCCATGATGATTATCCATAAAAGCAACATTAAGTACGATAGTTCCCTTAGGAACCCATATTTTCTTCACTTGAATGGTTCTTCTAAGAGATAATATTTATGAGCACTATGACCAATTTTTAAGCATCTACCCACATTTTAGCAATTTCAAATCTAGCCTATTGATCAAAGGTTTTTCATGCCCAAATTCATCACATCCAAAACCACATTTAGATAAATTATACCTTCTTTTCAAAATTTTCATACCCATTTGTATACTTTCTAGTAATGATGTCAAGGTCCTCTTTTGCCTTATCAAGTTGCAATTTCAATTTATCAAATTCAAGCATGCAATGAGAATGATCACTAGATTTATTCAATTTTCTAGGCAATTCTTCATTCTCACACTTTAGCACTTTATTTTTCTTTTTAAGCAATTTGTTAGCCTTAATTACATTTGAGTAATAAACATGTAAGGATTCAAAGGCATCAAGTAATTCATTAGCATTAGTTAAGTGATTTACCTCATTTTCCTCAGCACTTGAGCATGATTCGAATTCCATTAGAGCAAGATTGGTTTTCTCTTCTTTTTCTTCCTCTTCCTCTTCATCACTCTAAGTGGCTGTGAAGGATTCTCTTATTTTCCCTTTAGCCTTCTCTTGAGGATGCCTTGAAGATCCAAATCTACAGTCTCTTTGGTGATGACCAAGTTTTCCACATTTAAAGAAAGCATCATCATTTTTCTGATCTTTCCCTCCTTCTTTCCAAGAGTGCTTTGTACTTCCTCACATTCTTAGCATAATGAGTTATCTCCCATCTTCATCTTCTTCTTCATGCTCATCAAAAATTTTCTCATTCAATGCCTTTAATGCTATGTTTTTGGTTTCTCATTGGACTTGATCTTGAGGCCTCTTGACATTATAACAATTTCATAATTTAAGAGGGATCCCACAAGAATGCTAAACTCTAGCGTGTTCAAATATTTTAATTCTATTATGGTAATGACTTTGGCATCCCACTCCTTAGGAAGTGACCACAATATCTTATTCACCTTGTCACTCTCAAGAATTGGTTTACCATAAGATGTTTGTGAACCCCATTTTTTGTAAAGTTCATTTTTCATTAAATCTCAATTTTTGCACCCATTTTTTTCCTTTTTAAACAACAACTCGAATCAAATCAAGAGAATATATATATATATATATCAACAGTGGCAACATGCATTTCATTAAAACAACCCAATACAAAAGAAGCGTCAAAGTATGCGGAAGCGTATGGTTTTTGGTTTAAAAGAATGCAAGTGCCAAAAGCCTATATTAACATGTGTATGGCTATACAAAATGCAAAAGTGTAGTGCATCCAAAATCCACTAGGGGCCGACCTATCCGCAAAGTATCACGCGCTCGAGCTCTGCCAAAAGAATTTCCCAACACCGGCTACTATCGCTCTGCACAAATATACACAGCAAAATAAGGGTGAGTATAAAGAATACTCAGTAAGCGAATACCTAAAGTGTTATGCTGAATGCGCAAGAGAACCTTCGGCCTCCGCGGCCTAACCTCCACACAAATATAATTCATTAAACTAAATTATAGAATTCTTCTTTTTTTTAGGGAGCACGGTCATGCCTCATGAGCACGACCCTCGTTCTCTTCCTGCCCAGAATAACAGCCTTTGGCACGGCTCGTGCCAAATTGACACGACGTCGTGCTCAACTACAGGTTTAAACACTAACAACTCACACATTTCCCTATTTTACTTCAGTCAATTCAACTAACATTCACATCATTCTCATTCATAAAACATGGCATATTCCAGTCTTAATTCCCCATTTATTCCCTTATTTCACAAACATCAGACTACTTAATCAAGATTAGATCCACAATAATAACCAACAACGCAAGCATCCAATCATCATTTACACACCTATATGTATATAATTACCTATCATTAATTTTACATTTATCCACAATTTTGCCATGGATATACGAAATGAATGAAATCATGTTTATGCTTATGCAAACACAATGCATTGCTCCGAAGCCTTAATTGGGCACAAACCCCTCTTAAGCGCATATGGGCACAAACCCCCTTCTTTTGTGAGCACAAACCCCTTTTCTTTTCATTTTGGCACAAACCCTTTTTGTTCTCATTTGGGCACAGACCCCTCTATACTCGTTTAGGCACAAACCCTTCTATATGTTCATGCATATATGCTCAATGCTTGCCATTAACAATATGTCACAATGCAAGTTCAAACATTCAAGTATCATTAATCACTCTTCACATTGTTCCCTTAGGCAATATATATTCCACATTTCACTTTTAACAACATATTCATCAAGCACACACACCATCCATTTTTCCTACTGAATTCAAAACGCATAATATTCATACAAACCAAGCAAGCTTTCAGACCAATTAGTAACATACACAAATTAGCAAACCTTTATAATCAAAACGCATCAAAGCAATCGACAAAAGCACTTACCTCGGGCTCTAAGACTCGATTCGTCGCCCAATCCCCGATTCGGGTTCCGTAAATCGACACCTACACATATTAAATCATATTTAGCATTGAGATTTGATGAAAATCATCATTCTCTTTTTCCACATAACGTAGTTGGAGCCATCAAAGAATGGTGGTAAATAGGGAGAATAACCATAAACTTCATTGCTTCTACCAAAGTTCAAAGCCATTATGAATCTTCAACCCTTAGGATGTAAAGACTCAAATAAAAGGTTCTAGCTCTGATACCAATTGTTGGAGACACGAGAAGGGGGGTTGAATCGTGTTTATGTGTTTTTTGATGTCTTTGCAGAACGCTAATGAAAACTTGGTGAAATTTACGAGAGTGATAAAGAACACAAGGTTTTAGAGTGGTTTGGCACAATCTTGAATATTCCACTACCTTAGTACCTCTACTAAGGATTTCAACCACTTCACTAAGTGTCACTTTCTAGCTAAGTGAGAAATCTTTACAACACTCACTTTCTAGCTAAGTGAGAACTCTTTACGTTTACTTTCTAGCTAAGTGAGAACTCTAACTACACATTCAAGCAAAGTGTGATCTTTACAACACAAGTAAAATGGTGTATAAGAATATACTATTTAGCATAAGGGAGGTATCTCTCTTAAGATAGATGATTTGATCTTTAAAGATGTTTTCTATATGTTCCACACCCTTTCTCCAGCTTATTTTAGGTCTTTATACCATTCCATAATTGTAGAGTCATTAGACACATAAATAGAGTCGTTACTCTACTTTTTGAAACTAGCTATTATGCTTTGTCTGACTTGTTAACGTAGGTTTCACTTCAGTAACGTACGTTACCCAAACCGTTTGGCTGACCGTTTGCTTGTTTGTTCCTTTCCCAAAAGTTTCCAACAAAACAGAAGCTTTGGCTGAGAGTTCTAGTAGAATTTAGCGTACGTTATTTTCCATATTAATGTACGTTAATACGAGTAACATAGGATGTCCACAATCCAGTATACGTTAATCATCATTGCTGGAAATTTGGATTCTTCCAAGAATAAAGTACGTTAATATTCATGCATAAAATGCATTAATCAGTTCCAGAATGTTGTTTTTCACCTGCAAATCAATCTTTATCACTTTAACGAGTTAGCACATTATCAAAACTAAGTTAGAGACTTAATGCACTTCTTCCTGATTAACAATGGACTCAAATGTAACTTATCTTATTGTTGGGTAGGCTACAACATATGCCATCCCTTGTGTAACATACATTATTTTACCTGTTATGTCTACTCATTTAGAGGGAATTAGTATGATGGCTTGGTAGGGTGAGACCTTCTACAGGATGTTTAGCAAGAATAGGGAAAGATCTTTGATAAAACAAATCTGAAAAATCAATGAATGAGAGTATTAAACTTTATATGGTTAAGTAAGCATCGTAAGGGGCATACACTTACTAAATCTTTGTACTCACAAATTGTGTTTTTTGGTTTTTATTGTGTTTTAGCAGATTGGCAGGGAGTTCCACATAAAAGGTTGACGGTGCAAGGATGAAAATATTTATAAAATGATTTCATAGCTTTAAAAACTTCATACAGGGTTGTAAATGTTCTTAATTGAGATGCCTTCATTTTTAATCACACATACATTTCGTATTGTAACAATCAGATGCTAGGCATATAACATTATTCAACAATTATTTTAAATTGCAAAAAAAATTATACAGGTTTTCTTTCAAAAGTAATAAATAAAAATGAAAATTGAGGTGCCACATAGCAGTTTTAGATAATAGATGCAAGAAAGGTATAAGGTTTAATCACTACACATGTGTCTTGTCGCTCTAGTATCAATAATCTAATCATGCTTGGGCAGTAAAATTCTTATTGAATCAGAGTCAAGAGAGGAACACATACCATTATATTCAATAGGTGTCGCAAATAATTGATTCACAAAGTAAACCCTGTATTTCATTGCAGCATGGACAGTATCATTTTTCTCATTATGCAATCTAGAGCTATTTCTTGTTTAGTAAAAGAGGCCACATCAAGGTTTTCCAGCCTTATTTTTTCTTTGTTTCCATCAGGATCAAGTGAACCAAGATTATCTCGGAGTTAGAAAGTAGGGCATTGCAAAAATATTATAACCCGGCCAAACCGACCAACCCGAACCCGACCAGCCCGATATTTAATACCAACCCGACCGAATCGGGTCGGTGGCGGTTTAAGTAAAGTCTAACCCGACATATGGTGGTCGGGTTGCGGGTTCGAAGTTTTTCAACCCGAACCCGACCAACCCGACCACCACTAACCATACAAAAATTACCCTATACTCTTAAACACACTCAACCCTCATCCTCTCTCTCAAATCTCAATCGATATCGACCTCACATCCTCTCTCTCTCAACCACACTCTCTCGACGGCGACGCCTTAAATATTTCCCTCTTGTCACATGCTCTTCTTCTTCTTCTTCTCTCAATCTGTAGCTAAGTCTCTCTCGACCTCTCTTACTCATTCTCTCTCTAGATGCTGCACAACTTTCTCTAACACTCTCTTGGTCGTCGCACAAACAGATCCCGTTAAAATTTTCCTCAGGCAATCAGTGGGTATTTCTGCAGTTTGCTACTGCTTTTTTTCATTTCTTTCAAAGTTTGTTTACTGTTATACGGTGGAGTTTATGAAATGGGTTTCTTACTGCAAATATGGTTTTTCAAGATAATAAAACATGCTCCTTTAGTTTTGAGATCTCTCAAATGTTAATTTTAGTTTTTAGTCATGTTACTAGGATTTAATTCAGAAGTTTTTATCGCTAGTTACTGTTTCTATGTGTACGATATAGTTTTTTCAGAGTATTGCAGTTGAATAAAATACTTTATGTCTTTATGTCTTTTGAACAGATGCATAAAGCAATGGTGTGCTAATTGTTAGAATGTTCTTGAAGAGCCTGCACTATGTGTTCTATGTAAGTGTTTAAGGTATTTAATTCATAGATTTGTCTTGCTAGTTTATGTTTTTGCTATGAACTTGAGAGATGCCTGATGTTATGTTTTTTTTCTATAGAGAACAACAATTGTTCTGGAAAGATGTGCACAGCAGGCTCCCTGGCCATCTCTTTACCTGGTGAAATAGTATACCCATTAGTGTAAGTGAAAGATGTTCACAGCAGGCTCCCTGACTATCTCCTTACTGAAACCACATGCTAATGTCAATTTTATGGAG
>CANYCX012411103.1:0-18240 GCA_948193385.1 Breynia disticha f. nivosa | reverse complement strand
GTGTGCCTAAACTATATCTATATATTATATTAAAAGAGAAGTAGATGCTTAAATAATTACACCTAGCACTCTAAATTGTTAGACACATGACATAATTTTAAATTGACATTTATATATTAATCATTTATTACTATAATAAGTTTAAAATTTTGTGACAATGAATAAATAAAATAAATTATTAAGTTAATTTATTATTATAGTGATTAATCAAATTATATTACCATAAAATATATTTATTTAAAAATTAATAATTTTTATAGCTAATCATATAATTTTATAATTATTATAAACTTGCGTTAAAAATTATATGCTTAAATTTCATACTACATGAGTTTTTTATTTAATTGGTTCAATTTTTTCTCAACCAATAAAGCTTAAAATATGTTTTATTTTAATTTTGCTTTAAAATAATATTTTTTTATTCGATAAAAATCATATATGGAATATATATAGGTCCATATTTCGTTCATAAAAAAAGTATTTATATAGATGATAATCCACACTTGTTAGTTAACAATAATTTAGATGCAACAAGTAATATTTGTAGTTGAAGCAATAAATTTAAATTTTATACATTGTTTTAAATTTATTGTTAAATCATGACACGTTAATGCCAAATATCAAGATTATAAAGAATAAATCTAGTGCTCATAAAATTTAAATTCAGACCATAAAGTACAAGTCATTTCTTTCTTGGTAGGTTTAGAAATTTATTTATTTATTTATTTATTTATTTATTTATTTAGTAGTGTCTACTTCCATATCTATATATTATACTAAAGGAGAAGTATGTATTTATAATTGTGACATTAGGCAAAACTATATGACTGACTACAATACAAATAAAAAAATTCAAAACCATAAAAACATATAGTGATTTCCATATGTGCTAATATGAACAAGTAATTAAAAATCATTTCTTCGAATGAGATGTATATTTATGAAAATAATATTATTTTATTTACACAATATTTTATTCATATCAAATTTATTGGCCTAATTTAAGAATAAACGTATTAATTTTAAAGTATTATTACTATCACAAAAACATTAAAAATAAAATAATATATTGTATATAAACAACTACTTTCTGAATAAAATAATTTACATAGATTAATAAAATTATTATTATCACAATATATAATATTTCCACAGTATGTACGGATCATCATAACTTAGTTATTCTGCAAATTAGAGAGAAACAATAGGGTCAGTGGAGCGGTCACCCCTCTTGTTTTATATTTTATAGTTTTTTGCTATATCATGTTGTCTCTTCTTGTATTAATGTCTCCTCGACAAAATTGTTAAGTTAATACATCTATTTTCTATATGTATGAAAAATTTTAACTTAAATTTTGTCTCTCTTACAAAAATTCTTAAATTCATTATTTCTACAAATTAATGATATCATTCAAAATTATAAACGAAAGAAGTTCAAAACAGAATGATAAATTAATAACCTTAATTAACTTGGTTGAAAATGATTTTTAATAGATCCACGAATAAAACGCCCTTGGATTTTGCTTCCTCCTCCGCTATGGAAAGCTAACTTTAGTCTTTAACTTCAAAGGTCGTTCTGGACCACTCATGTTTTCATCGAACTGAAAATTCGGGTTGAAGCCAAAATTATTGCCAAAATCACAAACATTAAATTTACGCTAAAATGGAGATCCGCACACATGAGAATTGATTTCCAAATAATTCAATTTTTTTTCCTTTCTTGTGGACTTAATTGAGCTTTGTGGGTGATTAATCATTCATAATTCCACTTCGAACAAAAAAGGTCATTCATGATTCTGCTATTTATTTTCATATTTGATACGATTATGAAGTATATCAGCTTAATTAATTGGCACGAAGTATGGCATCCACCTAATAATTGCCAATCAAAACCAAACAAAATGCACTTAAAACTTCTTCTCGGGTACTAAAATATTAGGTATAAATATGTTCACCATTCAATTTCAAACAAAACACTTGATCAACTCAAACCACCAGAGTAGTTACCAAAAATGGATAAGATAGAGCACACAAGAGAGGCCACAAATGGAATAAACATGCACGTTGCATCAATTGGAGAATATCACATTCATGTGCTAATAACCTATAATTGGTGAAATAAATATAAAAATTAAGAATAAATAGGATGTATCAAGTTTAGAAAAGTTTTGGCTTGAGAATTTACGTGAATATGTGTATGAAACAGTGTTAAAAAAATAAACAGGTTGAATTCAGTTGCTCAACAAGGTAAGGGTGCAACCAGACATGGTGGTCGTGCTCGTGGAAAAGTATGAGTATGACCGTGTTAGTTCATACGGTGGTCGTATTTCTGGAAAATGATGAGCATGGTGGTCCTGTTGTTTACCACATTGAACGTGTGAATCAACAAAGGTCGTTCATAAAGTAACACGGTCGTGTCAATTTGTCAACTTTGCATAAAATATGGGAAATTAAAGTTGGAGGTGGCTGCTTATTTAAAACAAAGAAGCTGAACGTAAAAGGGAGGGAAGAGAGTCGAGAGAATGTGAGTGAAGGAGAGAAAGAGAGGGATTTTCTACTAAAAACTCCTAAACTAAAACTCTATCAAATTGTGAACTTAAAACAAGGAGGGAGGAATCAAGAGAGAGGAAAGGAGTGATAAGGAGATAAGAATTTAAATAATACAATCGGAAATTTACAAATATTGAGTAAAAACTCTGAATATAGGATTAATGAATTGATTAATTAGGAAGATTTAGTTATGTTCATGAATACATATTAATGGGTTATGTTGAATTATATCGAATGTTATAGAGAGAATTTTATATGATTATATAGGACGAGTATCTAGGTAGCAGAGTTAGGATCGGAGCCTGACGAACTCCAAGTATCTCAGTTGACAGGTGGATAATTCAGCTCACTTATAATACACACACACACATACATACAAGACAAGTACGCGAGTTTCAGGAATAAATTACATAGGTATGATGTTAGATGTATATTGATATTGAATGTCATACATTATGGTATATGATTCGGGTATTGACGTGTGGAGATTTTAATAATGATAGAGATATTTTGATTGGTTAATCAGAGATAAGCAGATATATGGAGATGGGAGGAAAAGAAAATAATTATGGAGATGTGCGGATATTTGATAATATATTATTAAATTTAATGAATGTTATATGATTAATTACGATATGAAAGGTTATAATTATACATGAACTATGCTATTTTATTTTAAATGATTACTCACTGAGCTCACAATTCATTAAATGTGTGTTTTTTGTTTTACATTCAGGTAGTTAGATAGGAGTTTTTCCTTAGAGACTATCAGTAGGAGGGTCAGTTGTAGCTCCTCCATACACTCTCTTCATTCCAGACATTTCAATATATATGTAGGTATACATTCTGTATGACTTGTGTGTTGTATGAAATGTTGTTTTATGATATAATTACTTTAATATTTATAGCTATATATACATATATATATATAGGAGATATGAGATTATGTTTGTGATATATTGGTATGTTGATTGTTGATGGTATGATATTTCAGTATATTTGATCTTTAGGAATTGAAAATGAAATAGATTATGTGTTTAGTTGATTTTAGGTTTATTCCAAGTGTATTTATAAATACAGCAAGATCCACACAGACCATGCTCAAAAGACATAGGCATCGTGTTGTATATGAACAGGAGGTGTGTTAGCATAATATAGAATCATGCCCATGAGACGTGTTACACTAACATGGGTCGTGTTCTAGGTCGTGTCAATGGTCGTGTTGTATTTAATTTCAAATTAATATGATTTCTAATTAATAAATAAATAGTAGATTAATAATATAAATACAAGAAATATAATGTTGAAAGAAAAAGTTTTAAAATATTCGGTTTTATAAGCTAATTAAAACACTGATTACATGAATAATAAGATAATTGGTTTAGGGTATTATATTTTGCTATCAGAGTAAGAATATGATCGCTGGGGAGTGTTGAAATGTGTGATTCATGACATTCATATCTGTCTGTATTATGCGAATTGTGTGATAAATTGTTTTCATTTTCACATATAGGACGTATGTCTCATCCACATCAGTCGTTAAAGAGAAAAGGAGCAGCAGACCTACAGGATAAAGTACAGATGTCTCATGCTCCATCTTACTACGAGTTTTACAACCCAGCACATCCATAGTATTATCCTGTATATAAAGACCCGCCGATGAATTTATACCTGATGAGATCTAAAAATTTTAAAGAGTTAAAGAAGCTGGGAACAGTAGAATTTATGGGAACATGTAGATCCAGTAGTGGCCGAAAATTGGTTAGAGAGAATAGAAACAATGTTTTAAATGATGCGGGCAATGCCAGAAGATCGGTTAGATTTTGTAGTATCTTTACTGGAGGGAGATGCTTACAATTGGTGAGGGACTTTTCCTTATGCCATGAAATTCCCTCCAATACTTATATGGAATGATTTCTTAAAGAAATTCAGAAGATAATATAAGCCAGAGGTGTATACTGACGTGAAGCAAAAGGAGTTCCTTTTCTTAAAACAGGAAAATATGACAACAATGGAGCATGAGATGAAATTCACTCATCTTACTACGCTACTAATATATGAAATTCACTCAACTATCTTACTAGGCTGCTAATATTATCCCTATCGAGAAAGATAAATGTAGTAGATTTGAGGATAGATTAAATAAGAACATCCAAAAACAAATCAACAGAATTGAAATGAGGAATTACGCAGATTTGGGAGATGCAAGAGCTGAGGAACTCTTGAAAGATAACGACGAAGATAAAGGAGGAAAACAGAAGAGGGAAGTACATCTAGGGGAGTTTAGCAAACATGGAAAGAGGGTTGAATTTACTCTAACCCATACTGGATACAGGGGTTATATTGGATCTAGATCTAAATCTCCTTCATCTCAGATATCTTATGGAAGAGGATACAGCAGGGGAGGACAGAGTAATGCGAGATGTTGACTGGAGTCTGTTACTATTGTGGTCAGCAGGGACATTTTCTTAGAAATTGTCCAGAAAGGTTTAACAAAATGGGAGTAGAAGAAGACAATGAGATCTCAACCAATGATGCAAAGTAGTGGATCAGCAACCTCTTCAGCCAGTGCTAACCGAGGTAAGGATAGAGAAGCGTTTGATGAGGAATGGCTCAGAGTTAATCATGTTCGCAAGTCCATGTTCGTGAAAAAGAAAGCGGAGTAATTGCAACAACTAAAAATTTATATATCATCTTTATAAAATTTAGAACTGAAATATATGAATAATTTAATAAATAAATATAAAAAATATATATTAATACTAATTTACAAATAAATAATAAAAATGAGTTATATATATATAATCAACTAAAAAATTATTGCTCAAATAAGAAGTCTGGACTCCATGTGTGAAATATTATTTGAAGGCATAGGCATCTCCATCAACTTCTGCTTCCTTCCACAATGGATTTACATTAGATTTATTGAAGCACAAAAAGAAATGTTAAAAATCAAACTCAAAACAATGTCAAATAATCAATGGTTGGTTCCTTTACAAGAAAATGTGAGAATTAGGCCACCCAAAATGGCCATTAAACCAATTAAATTAATGAAACAACCAATATTGGGTCAAGGAATGCCTAAAAAATTAATTCCCAGACTCACTTTTTACAAAAATTTCAAACACATATTGAACATACACAATCCAACACTTGTCTCATGTTAGGCCTCTCATTTACAGGAAGAATACACCTCAGAGATATCCCAAGCAATTCATCCATGGCTTTTGATTCTTCTTCTCCCCCTGCAATATCTCTGTCTATACAGTCCATTCTTCTTCCTTCTTCATCACACATCACCACCCAATCTGTCAGATCCACTGCTCCTGTTTGTCCTGATATTATATCCCCTGCACTTCTTCTCGTTAACAACTCCATTAATATCACTCCGTATGCGTATACGTCGGCTTTCAATGACGGGTTTGGTTTTGCTGCATTTGCAAGCTCCGGAGCTCGGTATCCCAGAGCGCCTAGGTTTAATATCTGCTCAGCAATGCCTGCAGGCGTCATCAAACGGTGAAGACCATAATCTGTAAGGCGAACATCATAATTAGGACCCTCAAGGAGTATATTTGTTGGCTTCAAGTTCCCATGGACCATCCCTCTATCATGAAGATATAACAGACACCGAGCTACATCAACTGCAACTTTTAGTCTTTGGTTGAACGTTAATAGGGAATACCTTCGAGGGGTCGTCTCTGCGTTACATGCATAAATGAAATACTCAAAAAGCTTAAAATTTGGTATGACAGAACATTCAAATTACCACAGATGTGGTCATGAATAAATCTGGACTCTGGACTTGGCGAAATAACAAGAACAAAATGCCAAAACAACTTAATGGAAAAATGAATTACCAATAAGTGGCATAAAGTAAAATCTTTACCATATAAATGTAGAGCCAAACTATCTCCCTCAATATAATCTGCTAGAAGAAGCCTCTCCTGCTCTCTAGGCCCCCAGTAATATGCTCGCAGTGGAACAATGTTTGGATGTCTTACAGAGCCTATCTTCCTAGCTTCCTTAGCAAATTCCTTCTTATGTTTCACCAATCCCACCCGTAACCACTTCACAGTCAACATATGTCCACTATCTAGAGTCGCTTTATATAGAGTTCCATGGCTGCTTCTGCCAAGAACTTCAGCAGGAGCCCGAGATAACTGCTCTGCTGTGAATGCTAGTGAGGGATCCA
This sequence comes from Breynia disticha f. nivosa, assembly GCA_948193385.1. Classification (NCBI taxonomy): domain Eukaryota; kingdom Viridiplantae; phylum Streptophyta; class Magnoliopsida; order Malpighiales; family Phyllanthaceae; genus Breynia; species Breynia disticha. Next base: position 11,498 of record CANYCX012411103.1, on the reverse strand, counting down.
GGAAGAACAATTCTCCGGCCAAACGATCTGGTGAATAAACATCCAACATAACAGGCTGCTCTGGTGCCTCAATAAAACGAGGTGAGGAAGATAAAGGTGAGCCCGGGGAGGACTTTCTTCCGGATGTTGTGGCATTATCTGGCATCTTAGGATTTGACGATCCAGGAATGGCTGTGACACTCTCAGGTAAACCATGCTCAGTAATTTCACTAGTGAAATCTGTCTGCCCAGATAATGACCTTGAATTGGAAGTAAGCAGGTGATCATGCGAAAAACTTAATGCAGTGGGTGGCCGGAGAACATTAGTCTGAAATTTGAAAAGGGAAGACCGTGAAGATCTTCCTACCTTACCTTCTTCACCCATTGTCTGCGGAGCAAACTCACTTCTTCCCCCAAATTCTTTTCTGTACATTCGATGATAGGCCAGTACAACAAAAGCAATCATCCCAGCAGTAGCAACTACAGCAAGAATTATAACTACTCTAATCGTACCCTTCGAATTGTGATGTCTGCCCCCAGTATCAAGCTGATGTGGAACAGAATTTGTTGTCACCCAAACACCTGGAATGATTAATGAAGGATTTCCAGGGCGAAATGATGAATAATTGAATTTTTTCACTAAATTTTCAGGAACAGCACCAGACAGGTCATTATTGGACACATTGAATCCCAGCAGGCTTGATGAAAGCTTATCAGGAATTTTACCCCGGAATTTGTTGCCAGACAAATCAAGGAATTCCAAATAGGTTAGTTTGCTCAATTCCACAGGTAGTTCTCCTGAAAAATCATTGTTTGAAAGATTCAGCAATTTCAGCATTGCTAATTTGCCTATGTCTGAAGGCAGGATACCTGCTAAAGAATTATAGGAGAGATCAAGAGATTCCATCTGTGAATAGGTAGACATCACCAATAATTCACTTGCATGCGAGTTTTGTAAAGGAATTGCCCCTGTGAACTCATTTCTGGAAAGATTAAGGTTTCTTATTGTCATTGAAAAGAAACCACCTGGAATGGGTCCGTTAAATTGATTTGAGCTGAGATCAACCACAGATAAACCTAAATTGGCCCCTAATTGAGGAGCCAGGGTACCTTCTAAAGAATTATTCCTAAGATTAAGTGTTCTTAAACTTGGGAAATGCAACATCGAATTTGACAAAGTTCCTGATAATTTGTTAGAACTCAAATCAAGAACCTCTACAGTATCTCCCCATTTCTGCAAGGCAGACAAGTCGCCAGTAATCATATTTCTGCTCAAATCCACAACTGCAAGTTGTTCCAGGAGATCAGGTAAAGCCCCTGTCAATCCATTTGAAGAAAGATTTAAACTGTTGAGAGTTTTAGAGTTCATTCCATGAATAGAACCTGCACACAAGAAATAATCGTATATCAGATGATGCCATACTTATACTAGAAAGTGGTTATCATGGAAGAGGCTATTGTTAATAAAAATTTTAAATTAAAAAAAAAAGCAATTTCAGGCAAGTCACAAATCTAAACGTCCATGTTTAAGCATTTAACCACGAGAAATCTACAGGCTAGAGTATATGTCAATGTTTTCACATGCTAATGTTAATAGCAACTACACAGAATCTACAGGGCCAGACTGATCATCCATCACCAGTCTTAAAATCTAAGTCAAAATAAGCACTTCTAAACAACTCAATCAAACCCAGAAGCAGAAAGTTTACCAAATCAAATCTCACATAATACCACTTCCACAACTACAAAAAAAAAAATCAGAAAATCCAAGAAAAGAGAGCTAAGAGAAGACCTAATCCTATCTTTCCTAAAGCTGCTATACCAGTATTGCAACACAAAGTCCTCAAAAAGCTAACATTGACATTACTTACAAGAGAAAGAGTTGACTATAGTTAATACTTGAGTTGACTACTAAACCAAGAAACCACATCAAACACAACTCCTAACAAAATCTCGGAAAAACTAGCAACAATCAGGAACTCAAATGGCTGTATATCTCAAAATTACCTGTAAATCCATTGCCACTAAGGTCCAACTCCTCAAGTGGCAAAGATCCATTCAGCAACTCCTCAGGTATGCCACCAAACAACTGATTATTCTGCAGCTTCAACACCTTCAACCTCACCAAAGCCATCATCGAAGGCAACTCTCCATTAATCCCGGTCTCACTTAAATCCAAAGCCTCCAAATTCCTAAACAACCCAACAACCTCGTCTTTCAAAAACCCACCTCCCAGCTCATTCCTACTCAAATTCATAACCCGAACAGTATTCGCCAAACCCGAAATATTCTCCACACTCAACCCATCAACGCCTCCATAAAACAAGTTCCCACTCAAATCCAAAACATCCAAATTAATCAATTCACTCAAGAACCCTCTAATATCCCCTCTCAACCTATTCGAATGCAAGTCTAAAACTCTCAATTGCTGTAAATTGCGAAACCCGACAGGTCTCCCAATTGAAAGCCCTCCTTCAAACCCATTTTTGGACAAATTCACGTACTTTAAATTCCACAAATCAGCGATGCGACCCGGGATCGGACCGGAGAAGGCGTTATCGGATAGATCCAAGTGCTCTAAAGAGTTCATTGAACCCAATGCAGGTACAAGACGACCCGTAAAAGTGTTTCCCGATAAAGAGAGGTTTTGGAGTGACTTCAAATTTAGTAAAGTTGAGAACTTTAAGTCACCGGAGAGATCGTTATGGTCTAAAACGATGGCAGTGATGGAAAAGGTAGATGGGTCGCAGGAAATGCCGTGCCAGGTGGAAGGGCAAGAGTTGTTGGGGTCGCGTAAGGAAGAGAGTGTCCATGTGGAGATTAGGTTAAGGGGGTCGAGCTTAATTCCTTTTTTGAACTCAAGGAGAGATCGGAGGTCGGATTCGGAGGCGAGTGCGGTGAGGAAGAGGAGGGAAAGAGTGAGGAGTACGGGAGAGAGAGAGTGTGTCATTTAGAGAGAGACGGAGAAAGAGAGGTTTTTACGGGTTCATTTGAGAGAGAGAGAAAGTGGTAGAAAGTGAAGTTAGGGTTTGAGCTGTTGGTAGTGGAGGAGGAGAGTGGTGGTGTGGAAGTTTGTTAAAAATGGCGGTTTAGAGAGAGAGAGAGTACAGAGTGTAAAAAAGCACAAACGCAGTTGCTGAGAGAGAGAGAGAGAGAGAGAGAGAGAGTGAAGGTCGTGTGGTGTACCCTCAAAGAGAAAGGATCCCACCAGGGTCTCCACAAATTCTGACTACTTTTTAACGGCGGTAACTTCATTTATCATTTTGCGCTAGTGAGGGGCACTTGAGTAACTCTAGTAAGTTTTTTTAGTAATTCTTAAATTGAATAAAATAAAAGGTCAATTTTCATATAAAAAAATCACTAAATTTATTTATTTATAGTAATTAAGTTGTCTACACGATGTCTGATTTTGAAATTTCAACGATTAAATAATTAATTTAATTTAATATTTATATATAAAAATCTTATAATTTAGGTTTTAAATACAAATACAAAATTACACTTAAATCAAATACAATCTTAGTTTTTTTGTTTCAACTAATGTATCAAAATAACCATTATTAAATAAATGAGATAAACTCTTCTAAAATTTTATAAATTAACATTGAAGTCCTACTTTTTGTCATATTTTAATAGATATTATTATTATATTCGTTGTCTCGATACATAAATAATTTTTTATTTTCATATATATTATTTATTGTTTAAAATTTATTTTTACACATATTAAAATTAATGATATTTTTATGTTTAATACAGAATTATTCATTAAATGACTTGTTATCCAATTAAAACAGTTTATTAAATAAAGATAATATTGTAAAATCACATGTTAACTACTATTTATAACTAATTTAACCACAAATTTCTTAAGTCTTATAATTTATCCAAAATCACATATTTTTACAAGACTGAGATAGTTGTTTGAATGCTGGTTCTTTTTCTACATTAAATTACTTCTTTTTTTCCTATTAATTTTTTGGTTTGAGTATTTTTAATCAATGTCATAAAAACCGGACCGAACTGGCCAATCGGATCAGTGACCTAGTGAACCGATCACTGGTCCGGTCTCGATTCACCATTTAAACCGGTTTGCAACCGAACCGGTATTAAACCGGTAAAAATCGACGAAACAGCTGGTTCAATTGGTGAACCGGACTGGTTTTTAAATATTAAAAAAATTAAATAATTTAAAAATTATATAATTTTGCATATTTATATATACTTATTAATTTATTTATATTATTTTTAAATTGCCGATTCGATCAATAAACCACTGGTTCGATCAATGAACTAACCACTCAATCCTTTTTCCGATTCTGATAACACTGTTTTTAATCATGAAAATTAGAAAGATATTGCGATTAATACGTTTATATGAAAGAGTCAGAAATAAGTAGTGATCATACGATTAACAATCATTTACAAGAAAAACTTAGGCCCCGTTTGTTTGGAGGAATTCATTTTTCGGAAAAATATTTTTCTGATTTTCTAACAGTTGGTACTAACAGAAAATAAGTCAACAAAATTATAATTTAAAAATTAATAAAAAATTATAATTATTTTTAACATATTTTTAAAGAAAATATTTCTCATATCTAAAATATAAAATTATATTTTTTTATGTTTTTAAATATTTGAGTATGAAATACTTGAAAATATGATTCTGAAAAATAAGATTCTAACACATGAAAAATATTTTTCACAAGAAATCAATTTTCATCAAATAAATGGCGGGTTAATAGGATAAACTTGTATTTGAATACAAGAAAAACTTAATAATTTAAACTGAATAATATAGACTTGTATTTATATTTATTGAATAAAATATTTAAAAAATATATATAATTTTTTGCTAATTGAAGTAATGTTTTTAACAAATAATGGTACTAGTGGGGATGTAAGGAATATAGTTTAGTAGTAGCGAAAAGAAGATGGGTGAGAAATGAGGTATTTGGGTAGAAGAAGATGAGTCATTTGGGGGAGACTCTGGGATTAGTCAATCTTAAAAACCCAACTCATTTTGTGCTGTACACTTGGATTCTCTACCTGTTTTATTTCTCACCTTTTTTAGTGTTTTTTTTAACCCCAAATAAAGTCAATTCATTATCAATAGCAAGATTACAATCTAGGATAGTTGGAATAGAACAATTAAGGCTGCTCACGGGACTTAGAGATTTCCGACCCGACCCGAGAACTTGTCCCGTTAGAATTGGAACCGAAAAAAATCTGTTGACTTTGACTTTTCCCGTCCCGTTCCATCCCGTAATTTTTCTTATGGGACGGTTCTGGATCTTAAGTAATATCCATCCCGAGAACAGTCCCGTCCTGACCCGTTCCGTCCCGTTCCAAAGAACCGAAACTAGAACCGAAAAAATAAATATAATTATCTAAATTATAAATTAAAAAACAATAATACTTAATACCAAATAATAAAGTTCAATACTCAATACAAGTTTTTTAAACATGTTTGAATATAACTAATGAGGAAATATATGAAGGTACAGAATTGCTTACAGGAAATATATTATGGTTTTGTTTTGATTTTCTTAATTAACTTGATAAATATTCAAGCTATGAGTTTCGATATCATAATTGATGAGATTACTGTGATTGTTGCTAAAATATATTACCTTCGTATTTTGACTTCAAATGTTATACATTTATAGCTTATTTGGACTAAATCATTTGTTCATTCTTAGACAAGATGAAAAAAATTGACATTCTTTATATTTGTTTTGCATACCGATATTATTTTTTATTTAAAGATGATTTTTAACACCTATTTCTTGTTAAAAAAAAGTAATATTTTAAAAAATTCTCCGATCCCCGTCCCCGTTTCTCTATCCCGACATTCCCGATATCCGTCCCGACCCGTCCAGAAATTTTGAGACGGGACAGAATGGAGATTTTCAATCTATGGAATGGGTCTGGATCTTCACAAAAAAAATTCCCGAACCATGGAACGGGACTGGAGATTTATGATCCCCGTCCCGTCCCGTCCCGCAAGCACCCCTAAGAACAACTCCAACCCCCAAGAATAGCCATAGAACGGAAAGCTCTAGCAAGAAAATGAGCAGTCTCATACGCTGTCCTACTAACAAAACGAAACACAGTACTTGAAAAATGTTTCTTCAAGGATAAAACATCCCCTACCAATGATCTGTAATAAGTTCTGTCTTCCACGACCTTCAAAAGGTCATCGATTACCGTTTTTGCATCCTATTCGACAATTAAATTTCCAGCAAAAATTTGACGAATCCAGGCCAACACTTCCCTTATACATAGCAGTTCAGCCATGCGTTGTTCAACGCATCCCAAGCACGACTTAGAGAAAATGCCTCTAACCTTCCCCGCATGGTCTATAACCACCCCTGCCAGCCCCATCTTTCCAGCTAATTCATCCATAGTAGCGTCAGTATTGACCTTAAACCAGCTCGTCTCAGGTCTTTCCCAACGCACTACCACCACTGACCGAGGACTCACCCCACTACCCGAGCCTCCATCACCTTTTTTAGTGTTAATCAGATATTTGCACTAATTTAATGATAATACGGTAAATAAATTTATTCAAAATCAACATCCCTACAAATGTTTTCTAACAAACAAAGAATTACTCCTCACAAATACAGAATTACTTTATCCAAACGACACAACAAAAACAACAACAACACAATAAAAACAAACAAATCAAGCGATGCAATTCACCCAGTACAACAAAACTACAAAAAAAAAAAGAAAAATATCAACACATTACAAGTGTTTTTATAAAATATATATTTTTATAATAAATTCATACATAATTTTAAACATTATATATGAGTGAGTAAAACCATAAAAAAATATTTTTCTCTTTTTATAAGAAGAAAATATTTTATAATAAAACAAGTTGCTTAAATGATTTATTTTTTAAAGTTGATTAAAAGTGATTTTTTATTAACTATTTTCCTTGATCTAACCAAACAACATAAAATAGGAAAAGCATTTTTTTAGGAAAGTTTTTTTTCAGACAAACAAAACTTTTTAACTTATACGACTCAATAAGTTAATCATAAAGTAAATTACTGAAGAAGTATAATTTTTATGTTTTTGGTATGAAACATCATTTTTTAGGAAGTATAAAATAATTTTATTATATATCTATAATACTCTTGACAAAATAATAATATTGTAGTTAATTAAAATGTATGTATTTTTTAAAAATATAAAAAATATAATAATAAAATATTTATGCTTATGTTTTTATTAAAAAAACATTATTTAACAAAATTATCATTTAAAAAATTCATTTTTAAATCAATATTTAATTTTTTTAAAAAAAATTAAATTATTAATAATTTAAATAAAAATATAAAATTAAATTCACTACAAAATAATAATTATAATAAATATATTATCTAATTAAATATTTAAATTTAAAAAATAATTAACAAAAAAAACATAAACTAAAATCTCATCTTTCTCTTAAGATTTTTTCTTCCCCTACCTGAAACAATTTACTTTGAAAAATTATTATTACCAAACAAATAGGAGTAACTAACTTCCCCGGTAATTAATTTATCTCCTCCTATTTTCCTATACCAAACATAGCTTTATAAACTAGAAATTGGGGTGAGCAGATGAGGTGATTGTCTGATTAGCAGTGGGAGACATGTAAATCAGAATCAAAATGGAAGGACACTCAATTATCAATATCATCATCAACACAAATAAATATTATAGAATTATCAGGTCAAAGATTTTGTGTTGTTCTCATCAGGAATTCTTACACCAATCCTGTTCGCATTATTCACATATCTTCCTGTTTTTGGATACTTTCTTAGGCTACATTATTCTTCACTATAATATATTGTCTTAAAAGTTCAAATAACAGAAAAAGAACACTTGGTGAATAGAATCAAAATACACAGTGAAATAAATATATTACAATTAACATTTGGTTTTTGGTTGTATTTTTGCTTTAGTAATATTAAACATATAATGTAATGCAAATATGTTGGATAGATTAGATTAGAATAAATAAAACGTACACAGTTATACAAAGTGTACATACAATAGGCATTACCCATGTAGTGAGTTGACAACTTAATTTTTTGTGAGGTTCGACTTAATGTGTTCCCAAGAATGAATTTCTGTGGAGTCGTCCTCATGAGGTAGTCGTTGTACCTCTCGCTCTGATCTTGAATTAATTCTCACTAAAGATAAGAGATATTAGGTGATTCAGATAAAAGAAAGGCATTATGAGGAGGAACAGAAAAGGTCAAAGTGAAATAGTGGGGTTCATGCACTGTCCAAATCCTTATACAGCTTGATTTAGTTCCAAGTTTTTTCTTACGATAAAACCTGAGCTTGCAAAAAAGAATAGTTTGATTTTATTATAAAAAACACTTTACCATTAAAAAAAGACAAATATACCTATATAATTGGACATTGTAAATAAAATTGTGTTTATCATTAAAGTACAATAAGAATATTTAAAACGCCAACTGAATTCTGTGTTACAAATATTATTTTGAAGACAATTACAGTGTATTTAGAAGGAGTGTATTTAATAATCAAACAGGTCATTCTCTCTATTTCCATGGATAAAAATATGTGTGCTCAAATAAGAAAAATCTTATATATATCTTTCATACTATATATAAAAAGGTTAGATTTCCAAAATTCCAGTTAAGCTACGACCAATGTGTTTTGAGAGACAAAACGATTCTAGATCGTTCGATTCTTTGAAAATAAATCTGAGCTTTTAATTTATTCAGTAAAAACAATTTTAAATTTTACGTAATCTGTAAATTTCAGTTAAACGATGAAGCCCCTTTTTCGGAGTCTCACCGTAAAATTTACCCCTTATCTTGCTTTGGGTTTGCGTTTTTTTTCCATCGTCAATCACGTCTCATCCAACTTCTAATTACTGCATCAATCATACCAATCTAGATATGATACAAATCAAGACATCTAATCCCACCCTAAATTTCAAATGTAAAAAATATTTTAAACATTTTTATTACTTATATAATATATCCTTCATTATAAGGAAAAAAAGTATTTTTCAACAACCGGATTTCGATAAAATCAGTTCGAAAAAGTAGATTTTTCTACAAGATTTTTTAGAAAAAGTTCGATAAAAATAAAACTGTTGGGAAACGACTTTTCGACGGAATTTGTAGAAAAAGACAAATTTTTTTAGTGCTTGATGAACTAATTGCCACGTAGTGTATATTTACAAGTATATATTCCAGTGTTTAGATTTATGTTGATAAAACAAAACTATATAGGTTTGAGATGATTTAATGGGAAAAAAAACTGGTTATCAATTAAACCAAAAATAGAGAATTTAATCATATGAAATTATTAGTCATCTTTACAATTCTTTTACCTTGCAATAAAAGTGGAATTTTGGACTAAACGTGTTTTAGTTTAGTGGTGATTGAGGCTAAATTTTGTAGCGTGGACTACGTTTTGATCCCCACAACGCCATTCGGGAGGAAAATAAAAACTAACCACCCAAAATTCCTCTATAAACCGAATTAATCTCAACTCAGTGGGTCAATAATAGCAGAGCTAAAAGACAAAAAAGTGGAATTTTGGACCTCCTCGGCTCCCATGCATTCCAAAAAGTAGTCAACATTTTGGATTAAATCTTAACTTTGAAAGACTGAAAGCAACTCCTCTAAATATATATATATATATATATATATTAACTCATGGAAGCCTTAGAAGCAACAACTTGGAATGCCCTGTCCCACTTATTCGTTTCATATATTATTGCAAAGATGTGTAATCTGTAAAATAAAAGGTGCGAGTGGAAATTGAATCTCCAAAGTAATCTGCAAAGAAATAGATTCAATTCAATGTATCTTAGCAATGTTTGAAAAAAAAAAACATGGCTTCAAACTTGGCTGTGCATTACATAGTCAGACTTGGAGTTTAGATTACTTCCTTAAGTTTCTTTATATAAAATGACCAACTTCGATTAAGTATATATATTTTTTTGAGAAGACTTCTTATGTATTATTCAACATTTCTAAATTGGCTTCAAAGCTAGCTGTGATACATATGCCATTTCCAGCTGTTGATCCATTCATGAAGTCGCTTTCCTAGTTATCTTATTTGATAATGTATAATACTTGGAGTTAAGATTACTTTCTGAAATTTTATTACACTCGGAGTTATCCACAAAAATTCATTAGTTTGGGTGAATTATCCTAATGGAATTGTGTTAGTGTGTACCTAATTTGGGTTTGTGATTCAAATCTGCAACAATTCCTAGGAAAAGAAGTCTATGTTTTTGTATTTTCTGCACTGTGTTGATTACCATTTGCAATAAGGGACCTGATAGCCCGCGACAGAATTCTCGGTGAACGCGGCTATAACTATAACTGTCCTAAGGTGACGAAATTTCTTGTCTAGTAAGTTTCAATCCACACGAAAGGTGTAGCGATTTGGTCCTGTCTCGAAGAGAGACTTGATGGCCGTTTACCTTATGTTACCAACAGACAAGTGAATCTATTGGTGCAGTAACTAGCTTTAAGAGCCACAAATGTTAATATCACAAAGACAAATTACTAACTACTTACTATTAATCATTATTTAGCCTATCAAATATAATGAGAAATAATTAAATTCATTAAACTACTAACTAAACTAACAATTTAAATTAACAAAAATAAAAAGTTGAGAGATTAAAAGCAATTACTAAAGGTAACACTTAAATTTATTGTTGTGTTTGTGACTAGACCGTGACGATTCCTAAATTATATTAATTCTCTCTCTCGAGGTAATTAAGATCTAATATTAACTAACTTAACCTGAAATTTCTTTCTAAGTTAAACTAATTAACACCGCATTAATGTTCTGTGAATTATTCTATTAAGTTTGACCTTAATCTGGAGGATTTATGTCGACCTATCTCTAGATTTGCCACTACAAAAAACCGCATCTAGTGTCCAAACTTTTGGAATGCATTTTTTTGAAGCTAAACAAAAGTTGGACGCTAAATTTGGACGTTAAAACGATTAACGCTAAATTATTTTACCGTCCACGTTATCGCTAATTTACTAGCGTCCACGTGAACACTAATTTAACGTCCACATTGAGACTAAATTAGCGTCTACGTGAACCCTAAATGTTGACCCAAAATAAAAAATAATAATTTAAATTACTTATTAAATTAAAAATATAAAAAAATTAAATTGAATATTAAAATAAAATATAATATATAAATGCGAAATCATATAATGTACATATAAATAATAAATTAAAATATCTAATTGACTAAAAAATATTAATCCTCAATTAAGTACTAAATAAATGAATTATCTTTATATAAATTATAACTTACTTTCTAATTATCAAATATTACTAAAAATCTTACATAATAAAAAAAAATACTAGTTGCACGTGAATAAGTCATGATTCACTAAAAAATTAAAATATCTAATTGACTAAAAAATATCTAATTTACTAAAAATTATCTAATTCACAACCACAACTATTAAATAATTAGACAACAATTATAA
>CANYCX012410884.1:0-10621 GCA_948193385.1 Breynia disticha f. nivosa | reverse complement strand
TATTTAAGTATTGAATGAAGTTTATTGTTGCTGTGTGTTAGAGTTACAAACACAGCAGAAAATCTTTGCTCTTCAGTTTTCATTTCAGCAGTGCTGCAGATTTCAGAAATCTGGAAAAACTTAAGAACAGTTCATCGTGTTCTTGTTGTTCATCCTGATTTTTCAGAAATTCTTTAATCTCCAGCGTAGCAATGACTCCATTGCAGACTATATGCAGTGTGCCAAGATTATTTCTGATCATTTAGCCGCCCTTCGTAGTCCTATTTCTGATGATGACCTCACATCCTATATCACATCTGGACTTGGGCCGACTTATCGTTCTTTTGTTGGTGCATCGGAGGCACACCTTGACATTGTCAATTTTGATGATTTGAATGGTTTACTTAGCAGTGAATTATTGCAATTGGCTCGTGATAATGCTCTTACAGTCAACCTTAATGCATCTCCTAATTTTGTTCAACGCACCACTCGTGGTGGTCGTCCGCCTATTGGTAGAGAGGTCATGGCCGCAATTTTCCTCAGCAAACTAGTGCCTTAATGGGTTCGTTTTCTGATTCTTCATCTACACTCATTAATATGAATGTCACGTGTTACAATTGTAGAAGCTTTGGTCATGTTTCCTGTCAGTGTCCATCTGGGAAATCCTTGTCGCTTTGTTCCAATATGGCTATTGCATCCTCCTCCAAGTTTGTGAATTGGGTTGTGGATTCGGGTGCCTCTCATCACATTACATCGAGCCTTGATAAACTGACCATTCACTCTGAATATGATGGCCCAGAGGAAGTCACAATTGAAAATGGTAATACTCTTCATTCTTCTTATTTCTCACACTGGCTGTGCATCCGTTACTATTGGATCCTTTCCTCTAAACTATGAAAATGTGTTATGTGTACCCTAATCCTATGCTAATCTCTTATCTATTCTTTCCCTTACCAAATCCAATAATGTTTCCATTTAGTTTTTTGCTAACTTTTGTTTGGTTAAGGATTTGAAAATTGGAACCGTCCTTAGCAAAGGTGAGAATAAGGGAGGCATTTACTATTTGTTGATGGCTCTTTCTCCTTCCAATCCAATAAAGGCCTTTGCCACGTCTACCTTTTCCACTTGGCATCTGCGTTTGGGACATGCTCAATTTTGGACAGTTCATCATGTTCTTAAATAAAATAAAATTTCATTTCTCAAACATAAATGTGATGAGTCTTTATGTCATGGTTGCAATATTACCAAATTCCACAAATTACCTTTTTCCAGTTCCTCTTTAAAACTACAAAGCCTTTAGAATTAATTTGTAGCGGTACGGGGACCATCTCCAATTTCTAGTATTGATGGGAGTCGGTATTACGTTCTATTTTATGATCATTTCTCTAAATTTTGTTGGTTCTATTTCCTTAAATACAAATTTGAGGTTCTTAGTACTTTCACAAAATTTCATCATCTAGTTTAACGCTTGTTTGATCATAAAATCAAAATGTTCCAAGCTGATTGGGAGGTGAGTTTCAGGCTTTAACTATCTTGAAACCCAAGGCATTTTGTAGTGTAGTTCATGTCCTCATACACCTGAGCAAAATGGTTGTGCCGAGTGAAACTACGTTATCCATGCTTCATAGCTCTAATGTTCTTATAGAATACTTGTGTTTTGCTATTGATGCTGCCAATAACATTGTTAATCACCTTCCTACTCCTTTGCACAACAACACAACTCCTTATGAAAAATTGTTTTCTACTACACCTGATTACAATTTTCTAAAGGTTTTTGGCTCCCTTTGTTATCCATGGTTGCATCCTTATAAAACACGTAAATTACAACCTCGTTCAACTAAGTATATATTTTTGGGTTATAGCAAAACACACAAAGGTTATCATTGCTTAGATTTACAATCTAAGAAAATATATGTTTCCCGTCATGTGATTTTTGACGAAAATATTTTTCCCCTTGCAAGTCCCATGTCCTCCGATCAAGCACCTCAATCCACAAACCCAATTCCGCAAATCTCAATCTTACCTGGTTGTCACAATGTTCGGTCATCTTCTCCACAGCACTCACCAACAACTCTTGTCCCAACTGATATCCCTTCTGCATCAGCTGTCCCCCAACGACAGGCCGTAATTGTGAACGACAGCTACCCCCTCCTTCAGCTAATTGTTCATTGACAACTCTTTATAGTGGACGTCACCCTTCCCATGATGTATCCTCCACTCCACAGAATGTCTCTAATGTGCTTTCCACTGAACGCCCGCCATCCATTGTCATTAATCTTACTTGGACTGTTACCAATGATCCACAACCGCTATCCTAACTAAACACTCATGGAATGCAGACATTATCCAAACTAGTTCACTTAAGCCGAGAAATTTTTTAGCTGCTACTTATGACACTAATGTTCCCTCTTGTTTCACTCAGGCAAACAAAACTCCTCATCGGCGTAAAGCGATGGAGGATGAGGATAATGTTGTCATTCGTAATGGCACTTGGATTCTCGTTCCACCATCATAGACTCCAAGTATAGTTGGCTACAAATGGGTTTTTCGCATCAAACAAAATCCCGATGGATCACTATCCTCTTACAAAGCTCGTCTGGTCGCCAAGGGCTTTCATCAACGATCTGGTCTGGATCACAAAGAGACTTTCAATCCTGTTTTAAAACTAGTCACATATTGCCTAATTCTCTTGATTTCCATTCCTCGAGGATGGGATGTCAAATAACTTGATGTCTCAAATGCATTTTTACATGGTACGCTTCAAAAACTTGTCTACATGACTCAACCACCAGGATTTATTGATACCTCTAAAGCTGATCATGTTTTCCTTTTGTGTAAGTCTCTCTATGGTTTAAAATAGGCACCTCAAGAATAGTTTACCTACCTACGCAATGCTTTGGTGGAATTTGGCTTCAAATCCTCTCATACTGATCCTTCCTTATTTATTTTTAATCGCGATGGTGCTTAAGGTTTCTTCCTAGTTTATGTCGACGATATTCTCCTCATTGACTCCACCTCTGTCTTTATTCAGTCAGTCATTTTATTTTTACAGTCCAAGTTTGCCATTAAATTACTGGGACACCTCCACTATTTCTTTGGCATTGAAGCCACAAGGTCCTCTTCCGTTGTTTATCTTACACAGACTAAATACATTTAGGATCTTCTGCAATGCTCCAATGTGCATGCCTCCAAGTTGTCTGGACACCTACTGATTGCATATCCACTCCTCTGTTCGTGTCTAATCTGGCTCCACCTGAGGCCTCTGTCTATCGTACCATTGCGGCATTCTTCATTATCTGGGAATCACTTGTCAGGATTTGGCCTTTGGTATCAATCAAGTCTCATAATTCATGCATAGTCCTCTTCCTCGACACTAAAAAATGCTCAAGTGCATCCTCCGCTATTTAGTTGCTACACCAACTATGGGATTATTCATCCAATGTTCAGCATCTCACTCACTTAACTTTATTGTGACGCAGATCATGTTGGCTCTATTGCTAATCGCAAGTCCACTACTGGGTTCACCATTTTTCTTGGTTCCAATCTTATCTCATGGAGTTCTGCAAACAACGAGCAGTCTCTCGTTCATCTACTGAGGCCGAATATCGTGCCCTTGCAACAGTTACCAGTGAAGCTCAGTGGCTCAATCTTTACTGACAAAAATTGGTTTTTCGTATTCTACAGTTCCTGTTCTATGGTGTGATAATATTGGGGCTACGTATCTCACCGTCAGTGCAATCTTTCACTCCCGCTCTCGACAATTGAAAATTGAGTTCCACTTTGTTCGGGATTTGGTTGCCAAATAGGAACTCCATGTTCGTTGCATCTCTAGTGAAGATCAATTCGCAGACCTACTTACAAAACCTTTTTCTGGTGCACGGTTTCTTCCTTTAAAATACAAGTTGGCACTCGTCTCCACTCCTATCAGCTTGCATGAGAGTAATAAGGATAATAATATTCTCCGAATAGATATTACCTAGAATAACTCTTATCCTATCTGTATCAATTCAAACCATTATTCAAACTCTTATAATCCGATCCTTAGTTCTATCTTGTAACTAACCTACAACTCTATATAACTTGTATTCTACTCTTAATGAAGCAATGAAGAACACGTTGGTTCAATCACAACTAATCAAATGTTAATTAAAAAATTATCTTCAATTTAAAAACTTAAAACAAAAAAATCTTAATTAACCCAAGGATACTCTCAAAGTGTAATGACAAACTTCTGTTGTTGTAAAACGGATTATGATGTCAAAATTCTCTATTTGTTTTATTTACGCTTCATTATTTGTTAATTATGTCATATATATGTGTTATATATAATTTTTCATATTGATGGATTGTTTTTTGGATATGTTTTTATTGTTCAATTTATTTTTTTATATGTATTTAGTTTAATTTTGAGGATATGAGAATCAATTTATATTTTGTATGTCTATAAGCTTATGAGGATGTTCTATAAACAATTAAAGTAGGTTTGTTGTGAAGAGCAAAGAAATATTGCACATGAATGACAAAATTGCTTGAAGAGAAGTCTATAATCGCACAAGGCACAGACTCATGGACATGACATACTAAAAGATTCTGGATCAAAACAACTTTCATCTAAAGCAAGATTTAGGCGGAATTGAAAATGGACACACATGCCTAAAAAATTTAATGAAAAAATACAGCCTCTTATGGTTTCTTGGAGAGGATGAAACACAATATAAATAGTTTTTAACATATCTTTTATACATCTTTTTTCTCTTTGAACTTTGGGGAAGCTCATATAGGATTTTTTGAAGAAATTTTTGTATTCTCATTTCTTTTCAAATTTTATTATGTTTTGTTTGAAATTTAGCATGTCAGGCTAAACTTAGACTCTGATTGAGATATTCTGAGGTTTGATTCAATGCTTTTATAAGACCATTGTTCTTAAATTGATTTATTGAATTTGATTATTTATTCAATTCCTGTCTTATTTGTTTTTATTATAATCATATTGATTGAATTAAGACGACCGCTTAACTTAATTGTTAAATAAGTTACGACTTGAGAATTGTTGTGTACATAATTTTTTGCAATTCGGTAGCAGTTTAATAATAATGTTAATGACATGTTGTCTCATTGTTAATAAAATTGAATAAGTTGACTTAAATAAATCTAGATATCTAGAATTTGTTTGTTAGTAATTGGGTTTCTATCATTTTTAATGCATCTTGGAATTAAATTCTATTAAGGTGTCTCGTGGTTGTTCTTAAACTAGAAAAATATTCCGATAGATGTGTCAAGAGAATATCACACAGCTAAGTAGAAATTGGTCTCTTGAACATTTGTCGGTGTCTATCATTTTCTATTCAATTGCAATAAATTATATCTTTAGTGTTAATAATCAAAGAATTGAATAAACCAAAGAATATCTTGACAAAGACTTTTTATTATTGAATTTTCACCTTATTAATATCTGCTATCAGTTTTAATTCTGTTTTATTTAATTTTAATAATTTCATTCTACTTTAGAACAAATCTCTTATAAAGATAACTTTTAGTCATTTTAGTTTATTTTTTTAACTTTCAAATAGTTATTTTACTAGTCTATGTGGATTCAACCTCATTCCTACGATACTCAGTAAGCTCTCAAAGTAGATAATTTATATTTATTTGTCTCGACAGTTATTACATATATTTTCAAGTTATTATTTTTAGTTAGTATAATATAACTAATCATAATATGTTATGCATTTTCTTCAAATATAATTTAGTTCTAATTTTGATTATTTTTTACGAACTATATACTTATTTAAAATTTAAAAAATATAGAAGTTGCATGTTAATATAAAATATTTAAATATATAATCGAGTTTATTCATGAGTTAATTTTTTTTGAAAAATTAATTAGAGGGAGAGGAGAATTATGGAGGTTGATAGATTGTATTTTGGATATATTTTATTTTGTATTTTATAGATTTGCATGTGCATTTGCGTCACTTTTACACTTCGACTGAATGTAATTTAACTATCTATAATTATTTTGGAGTTAGTCTAAGTATGGAATCTCAACATGTTTTTCTCGATTTAAAACGAGCTTAATTTTTTTCAAAACTTGCTTGATTATTGACTACACCAAAGGCTATTTTTAAGCACAACTCATTGTATTTTTATTACGTTATGAATGAAAATTTATATCTATTTCTTAGTATTTTGGATATGAATTGGAATTGTTGATATAAAGTGGTAATGTTTGAATTACTTGTATTTTCCACCACCAAAAAAATTGTGTTTAAAATTTTTTGCTTATAAATAAATTGATTGTTGCACTCAATCTTAATAGGTCTCTAAAACTACTACAATGTCTTAAAAACATATGAGTATGCAAACCAACGACGTCATATGATTCACGATTAGCGGGAAAATCACAACAAGCTAGTGTCCACCTTCGCGCCTACTAGTGAACGCCCTTAGAAGAAAACCAGAAAGACTGAAAATCTCATAAATGAAGAGCGAAAAAGAAAAGCAAGATAAAAATAAAAAAGAGAAAGAAAAAAGAAAAGGAAAGGAAAGGAAAAAAATTATATATTTTTTGTGTGTTTTAGTGGAAGACTTGCATGTATAACTTACATTTCTATTATATAACTTATTTTCTTTATTTTGTCTTGTTTGCTAAGAATGACAGCATAGTTGATTTTATTCTGCTAATATTATACAAATTGATACACACAAAATCTTGTTTGATTGTCATGATTATGCAGTGCTTTTTAATGAGTCATCTGTGTTTTGTTTTACAGTCGAGACATATGTGATGTTATTTGAACATACTTATAGTTTACCTTTGAAATTTGCTAAGCTGAATGTTTGTTCTAGGTTGTGAATTGTGAAGCTACTTTGTGAGACATTGTTTTAAATTTTGTTTTACTTGAGAACGAGTAAAAGCTAAGTATAAGAATGTTTGATAGGTTGTATTTTGGACATGTTTTATTTTGTAGTTTTGTATGTGCATTTATGTTACTTTTGATGTTTTAAACACAATTTTGCATCTTATGTTTCTGAAGACTTAAAGATTGTTTTTATAAATTATTAATGTAGATTTGTCATGAGGAACGATAAAACACTAGAAGCATAAAGCAAAATTGTCCAGAATTTACTCTTTATCCCACAAGTATTCATAGCATGGGCATGACGAGCTACAACATGGTCATGCCATCAGGAGGAGCGTGGTTATGTACCGATTGTCACTCAAATGAAGCTATGCTGCCAAATCACGGGGCCCACACATCCAAACCACCAGATTAAAAGTTTTAGCAGCCTCCTAGGGTTATTTTAGAACCTTAACATCATATGTAAGCATTCTTTGAGACTAGAAAACAATCCTTCTTCCTCCTTTCATCTTCCCAACAACTATTGGTGATTTTTGTAGGTGACCAATTGAGTACTTTCTTTTTATTATTTGCTTAATGTTTTGTTATAAGTTTAGCATGTCAGATTAAATTTATAATCTAGTTGAGATATTTTGAGGGTTAATTCATTGTTTGTGAAACTTTTGTTTTTGAATTGATTTATTAGACTTGAGTATTTATTCAATTTCTAATTTATTGGTTTTGTTATAGTCATGTTGATTGAATGAGACGGATTGTTGAAATGAAATATAGCTAGGTTGGGTGTAGGAGGATGGATGAGGAGAGATGGATTTAACAATTGATGAGATTGGGAAGTGTACGGAGATGAGGCGTTTGAAGAGGAGGATAATAATGTAGGATTTGTTTGTTTTTGTGCCTTTTAAGACAACAGTTAATAATAATTTGTTTATTGAATCATTTTTAGACTATATAATATTGATTTGGACTTATTTATTAGCATTAAAGGATGTTGAACTTAAAGTTATGTTAAAAAATTTTTATTTAACTAGTTTGAAGATACTTTACTAATTAAATAATTATTTTATTCAAATTATAATATTTAATAATTATTTTTATATAATTATTATTTGTTCGGTCCAATCAATAACCCATTGGTTGAACAAGTCACCTAATGACCTGGTTCTTATTTTGAATTGTTGGTCGGATAAGGTCTTAAAACACAGGTTACTAGTGATCGAATTACTGACCGAGACAAATATGTTGTCTATTTGATGTTTGTTTTCTGCAAATAGAATAAGTTTAATCAATCTTTCTAGATTTGATTTTGCTTACTCTTGTTTACAAATAGTTTTTCGAGTAGAATTTTAATTTTTTGAATTTGACACACATAAATAGTCAACAACGTTTTTACTCTAATTCACTCTTTTATTAGGAAATGTTTTTCTAAGGCTTTGTTTGAAATAATTAAGAATTTTTTTTCCAAAAAGTAAACTGGATAAGTAAATTACTCGAGAAAGTAAACTTTTATGTGTTTAGTATGAAGATATACTTTAGGTGAAGTGTGTGATAAATTTTATTGTATAATCACAATTGAAAAATAATAAAATGACAAATAACTAAAATTTATATATTTAGAAAATATTAAAAACTCTAATATCATAACCTTTGTGCAATTTTTTTCATGAGAAATAATATATTATTTAACAAAATTATCGTTTTTTTAGAAAAATTTATTTTATTTATTATTTTAAATTTGTAAATTAATATATTTTATAAATTTAAGAATTTAAAATTATTATATTTTAAAATATAAATAAGATTAAATATAATATAAAACTATAATTATAATATGGATTATAAATCATTATATTCTTTTAAAAAATAAAAATAAAAGAATAGAGTGGAGATATAATGATTTTTTTATTAAGAAAAAAAGTTTCATAGGAGCAGCTTAATTTTTCTTCCCTTTACAAGGAAAAATAACTTCTTTTGTGTCAGGCGAAGTGGAAGAGAAAATATTAATCAAACAAAGCTAGATAATTGAGCTATTTAGAAAGTAATTTCTCCTCCTCTGCTTACCCTATACGAAAGAATGTCTAAACCTCCATTAGTAGAGTTTGCTTAACTCCATTAGTAGAATTAAAGAGTATTGTTGGACAAAATTTTAGTCATTATTTTTATTCAAAATATTTTGAAGAAAATAAAATTTATTCTCGAAAAATACTCTGAAAAAAATAAACAGAAAAGAAAAACTGACCTAGTCTTGCAATTAGGGCACATAACCACACAGCACTTCATCTTTGGACTCTCTTCAAGAGTCAGAAATTCTTCCGCTTTTTCAATGAATTCCTTTGTATTTTTTAGCCATTCCTCAACAGTATTTGTGATTGTTTCGCCTCTTCCTTCAGCCTCCATCTTCAGACGCAACAACCTCTTTCTTTCCTCTGTAAGTCCATGAACTGCAACTTTAACTTCACCAACGTATTTCTTACAGTTCCATGCATAATCAACTTCTTTCACAGTATAATTGATCAACCAGTCCACAGCTCTTTCAACAGGTTTCGATGCATAATCTACTAACTTATCCATTTCTTTTTTTCTTTTTTCGCCCCCTTAATTTTTCCTCCTAGACTTTGAAAGTAGTAGACACTGCAAACAAAGGAAATTAATGAAACACTATTCATATATATCTTTTCTTTTATTTTGATAAATGATGAGAAACCACACAATTGCTGGAGCAAAAGATTACCTTTTGTTTTTGGTTTTTCCTACAAAGATTATTGCTTAAAACAAAACAGAGACGCAGATGACAGGAAATCAAACCAAACTGACAGATTTTTGGTATTTTTTTTCAACAAGAAATTAATTCAAATGATGAAAACATAAACACAAGAGAGATCTTTTCTTTTTTGGGGAAGTAACTAAATAATACAAAATGATTTTTTTTATATTTTCTACCGCAAAGCTTTTCTGCTTGAGGAAAAAAGCAGGAACAAAGACGATAAATTTTAACAGAAATCAAGGAAGTAACAAAGATCATAACAAAAACTGCTAAACTCTCATGACAAAAGGGGGAACACTCATAAGAACAACCGAACGAGAGAAACAAAGATTTGAAAGAGTGCGATATTGCTTTTGTGATTTTTCTGAGAGTAAAAGAAAGTCAATGCTCTGAGATTAAGAGATGGGTGAAATTTATAAAGCTAGCATACTGCAAAAGAATATAATTTTGTGAGAGAGAAGTCAATGCTCTGCCAATTAAGAGATGGCACTGCTAAATAGATAGCACCGCCTCTCTTCTTCTTCCAAAATTATTTATTAAAGTATAGAATGGTTCTTGGTAGGCATTTCTAGATTTAGGCCACGTTTGGTATTGTTTTTCCAAAAAACTAAAGCTGCTTTTGGCTACCAAAAGCAGTTTTTGGTGTTTGGTAACACTAAAAAACTGCTTTTATTAAAAGTGTTTTTGGCTAAAAAGCTGGTTTTTAAAAAAGCTACAATTTGATGCTTTTTTAAAAAACAGTTTTCTGCTTTTAAGCGTAATTCTTCATTTTCTTAACAAAATAATTTTTTTGATTCTAATTTAATTTTTATAAAATCTAATATATTTTAATATATGATTTTATTAAAAAAATTTTAATTTAAAATATTAATTATTATTTCTAAAATAAAAATAAATTTTATTTAAAAAAATTAAAAAATTAATTTTAATATTTTCTTTCTAATTTGTATTATTGACATTTGAATAATTTGAAATAATAGTTTTTATCATAATTTTTAATATATTTTTATAGTTAACA
>CANYCX012410832.1:0-11989 GCA_948193385.1 Breynia disticha f. nivosa | reverse complement strand
TATAGTATGTTTTCTATATAAATATGTTTATATAGTAAATTAATAGAGTTAATTAGGGCATGCATCGTAATTATTGTTATATTGAATTTTATAGAAAGATTCGTATATGTTTATATAGGACAACATACTAGACGAGCCGGATAGGACACGAGTACACACCAGTCCGAGTATTTCAATTGACAGGTGAGTAGTCTAACTCACTTAAAATATGATTTAATACGCTATTTAATTAATTGATCGTACTTGATTATTGAATATTATTTATGAATCGTAAATAATAGTAAAATGTGAAAATGACATAATAATGGAAACAATTGCATATATATTATCAAAATGAGAACAGGTACATACAAAGCGAAAATGACAACAGGTACGTTGCGCTATTTACATGATACGATTATGTACTACGATTTACGATATATATATATATATATATATATATATATATATATATATGATATGGTTGGTGATGATATGGTATTGGTGAGGTGTGAATTGGTGATATATAATCGATCATACGTATAGGAAGATATTACTGTAGTGGAAGATATTATATTGTAGAGGGAGTTTATTTTGTAGAGGAAGATTAAACAACACATGATTACATATTACGTTGCAAGACAAAGATTACAGACTTATCATATATAATTTACAGGATTACAGAAAATGGTTATTGATTATAAATGGATTACATTATCACGTTTATATGATATTATCGAAATTGTGTTTATTTGATTAAGTGATATAATTGATTAATTTAATGACTACTCACTGAGTCCGCAACTCACCAACTATGATTTTTGTTTCAGGATCCAGTAGTGAGTCGAGATAGTCGTACAGGTTATACAGGTGGATCGACTGCTACTCCCAGACTATTTTCTCTCTTCTCGTTAGAGCTGAGCTTAAGAGTTCACTTGAGTGTTGTTTGCATGTTTGAGTGTGCATATGATATGTTTATGTTGACAGATTGAGATAGATATTTGGTTATTGAGATTGAAGATATTTATGTATGGTTTGATGTTTTTAGATTGATAAAATTGTTTGAGGTGTATGTTGATAGAAATAGATTGATAATTGCTTGAGAGTTTTTCATATTGTGGAAATTGTTGTCACAGGTGTGCAATATTGGTTTAAGGGTATATCCAGGTTACAACCGTTATATACCAGTTCTACGTAAAGTATGAGCTTGTTTAATACGGAATAAAGGGTGTAATCCATGGATGCGTTAACTAATACGATCAATATTCTAATTATATATCAAAATAACTGTAAACTAAATATACGATAAAATTGTATGTATGATTGGAAATATTAGAATAATGATTAATGATAGGGAAAGAAAGGACAAAACGAGAAAGGTTTTAATTTATACATACAGTAATAGATATTATTATCTATAATTAGTATAATTAACATGATTAATATGATAATAGAATAGGATGTTTTATAACCAATCCATTAATCAAACCAAATCATATACTTTAAAAACACAACAACTACTAAATCAAAAATTATTTCAATTTCATAAGGTCAGTCATCCACTTAAAACTTTCAAAACTACAATTATTTGAACATCATATATACCTCATTTCAACATTCCCATGCTTATCACAATCCTACATTAATCTTAGTAGTCCCATTCACTATTTTCTAATTTCCTTCCTTATTGTACAACATCCAACCTTCCAAAATTCAATTCCTACAATACTTATTATTTCTACATAGATTTCCTACCTTAAGACTCTTTTTCTCACTATTCTTCTTCTTTTTACACCATCAAGTAAACCTTCCTAACCTTCTTTTCCATCTATCTTCATCAACTTGACAATGCCCACTTTTTTAATAGCACTTCCACACAAAACCCAAACTTTATATTATTGTAAGTCTTAGCCTGAAGCATTGTTTATAAACTATACCTACAGTTAAGATAACACATTCTATCTTTCTGTTATCTATATGCATAAGATGGATAGAATTTATTGAATATAGATCTTGAGGATTAAGTTGACATATGTGAGACATATGTTTGTAAGACCTTGAAGAAAGAGATTATATTCTAAATATCCCTAGTCGATCACTGCTATTGAAATAGAAATTGAATTAAGACTAACATGCACTTTCTAACTTAATGAGTTCAGTATTATGGAACATAATGGCATTGGATGTTAATGAGAAGTCATGGATACATGTTTGGACATGGTATTTGGATTAGATCTGCAAGTGAGAACCTTACATGATTTTGAGTCATAAGTGGTTCTTATTGTGCAAGTCTTACATTGGAGTTCTTAGACCTAAAATCTGTAAAAAAATTCTAGATGCATTACTATATTCTTTAACGTACGCCTAACGTGCCCATAATAGAGCGACAAATATAGGTATATTAGGTATGCACTAATTCATGTTAGAGAGCAAGAGAGAAATGAAGGGATTACCCACTCTCGAAGAGAGAGAAAATATCATCGACCACTTGATCATTATTTATCTAATAGTTGAGTATCACTGAATTATCAAGAAAGGAATTGACTTTATAAGGATGACTCAGTCCATACCTTTGGCATTGTTTGGATGTTAATGAGAAGGGAGGTGAGGGAACAAGAATAGTAATTTTTTCTTGTTTAGGAGATTTATTAGTGAGAGGGAAAGGAAGTTAAATAGGATAAATATTAACTCCCTTTCACCTTCTTTTTTAATTTTTTTTCTTAACCTCCAAATTGAGGATGAAGAGGCAGATTACTCATGTTTTTATGATCTATTTACAATTTTAACATTACCTTCCCCTCCATCCTACAAAAACATCCAAATAAAGAAATGTTACTCTACTTCTATTACTTCCTTTTCTTTCCTCTCTTCTAATTTAACTCTACTTCTCATCTCATCCTAAACATTCAAACAATATCTTATGTAATTCTGACATTTTAGGGTATAAGACTATATGAGATTGCATGAGGTTGTTTAAATACACATTATATTTCATTCCATTTGTATTGTCAGTATGACTTACTAGAGTGCTTATATGAACTTTAGAAAATTTTATTTCCTAATGTGAAGTTCAAATGGATCAGAAGGATCGCACGTGAAGAATTTGCTAGAAAGAGCATTTTTGGTATATATTTAGGACACATATTTGGGCTAATTTAATTAGACAAATTGTGTGGGTCTGTATGGATAATTAAATAGACACAGTAACGCCTAATAGTGGGAAACATGGCCATGACTTAAAATGGAAGCCTTTTATTTTAATTAGTCTTTTAAATAGAAAATCCTAATTAGGAAGGATGTTTAATTAAGTAAGATAATTAAAATAAAATGAGGAGATATAGTGGATATATTATTGAAGTTTGATTTGGAAAATCAAATCCAAAATACTTTGCACTATAGTCGACCATCTAGGGATAGAGAGAGAATAAGGAGCCAGGTTTAAAAAGACCTAGGGAGAAAAAAAACCTAGCCTTTTGACACTACATAAGCGTTCACTCTCTCTCTCCCTCTCCCTGTGTCGATCATTCTCTCTTTGGAAAAAAGAAAAATTTCTCTTGTTTTTGAGTCAGAGATAGTTAACCTCACCTAAAAAAGAAAAGAATTCATCTTCCTATTCTTATTTGTCATAGGTGTCCATCATTTTTATCTAAAGGAAAGAGAAAGAGGAGCTAGCACTCTGCCTGGATCAAAGATTCATTGAATGTGTGTGAGACTATAGAAGACGTTCATCCGTAGATAGCCTCTTCATTAACACGACCGTATTCTGTGGTGGTTCTACAGAGTTATTGTAGAGCACAGCCCAAGGGTAACCAATCTAAGCTCTAGAATTTTAGGCCTTAATGTTTCTATAATTTGTTCTCGAGTGAAATCAGTGTTTATACATGTATTGCTATTTTCTACTGTGTCTTATTGATGAAATAAATCAATAGAATGCATGTCTGATTTCCAACACTTCTTAGTAAATCTATCAAACAAATTGTCAAACTCTATCCCCTACCTCGCATTCTTATCCTAGTCAATACCTATTATCAATCTCTAATCTATTTTATGTATCATTCACGATGAAGGATACAAAGTTGAAAAAAAACCAAGATCAATTCTTATCTTGGAAATGAAGGTGTCTGGTAAGAGAGAATGTTTTGTGGGAGAGATTGTCGTGTGGTTTGGCTATGGGGAGAGGGTTTGAAAAGGGGAAATAAGATGTAGGGGTTAAATTAGTGCGCAATGTTAGTTTTTAATTTTAGTACGTCTTTAATATTCTTTTATTTTATTCAAATTAAAATTTTAAATTTCTAATTTCTCTCTAAACTTACGATTGTAATTTAACATACATTTAATTATTTTTATTTTTTCTTAATTTTTCAAGAATTTATGCATCAAATTTTAATTTAGTTAAATTTTGGAATGTTATAGTCGATCAAGGAAGATGTTGAGCGCTTACAATTAATGTGCCTCCAATAACATATTTTCAAGAATATTCGGGGCATCATTTAGAATTATAATTCATGCATCTCATTAATTTTTTTATTTTTGTAATTATTTTTAATCATTATTTTTTTTTTCTATTAAATATTTTTTTTAAATTATTGTAAGTATAACTTCAATCGCTCTTAAATATATTCCTAAAATATATTAATAATTTTAAATATATTTCGGTACTTTAAAAATGTTTATGCGAGTGTGAACCCTCGACTAATTCATATATTACAAGAAAAACCTCGAGAATGAGATAACTCTTTTAAAATACGATGATTCAATATACAATAACAAAAAAAGACCCATAGAGTTGTTGAAAATAATGCAGGCCTTAGCTTAAATTGAATGGGTAAATCAATCATTTCACCCTTTGGATCCGAGTGTTACATTGTCATGCTTAATTTTCTTGTCAGTTATTGTAATTATAATTCATGTATAAAATAAGTTTAGAATACAGGTGTAGAGTGCTTTTCATGAAAATGATCATCATTGTAATTCATGTACAATTGATGTTATTGTAATTATCTTTGAAATGTCCTAAAAATTTTAAATTTTAAAACAAAAATAAAAGAGCTTTAAAAAAAATAATTTTTTAAACATATCAAATAACTTAAATTTGTAAAAATTTATGTAAATAAATGATTATTTGAAAATAATAATAATAATAACAATAATGATAGTAATAAAGTATAAATTTTTTATACACATAAAACTTAAAAAAAAATCGTTGACAAAAAACACGGACTTGAAGAAAATAAAAATTTACGAACAATATATTTTAGTCAAATAGCCAAACACCCCTTAAAACACCAACCCCAAACTCACTCTCTTTCTTCCCTCTCACTCCCATCGGCCGCGCCCTCCAACCCACACAACCCACCCCACACAGCCTTCACTCTCCCATACCTCCTTCAAGCACCTTCCTTTCCTCTTCCTTCCTCGGTAAAATCGGCGCCCTTCCCTGTATTATTTTCTTTTCTCTCAACCAAAGCCGTTCACCACCAGCCATACACCTCTTCCCCTCTCAACCCGTCGTCTCTCTGTCTTTCCTCCCCTTTTTCATTTGTTCCGCTGCCAGCCGTCACCAACCATAACCACCACAGTCACTTTACCTCTTATAACGTCGGCATTTACAGTAAAAACCGAACCCTTCCTCTTTTCTTTCCACTCAGCGCTCCATTTAACTGAATCGCAACCTAAATGAGTCTGACTTTGTCATTCCTCCTCGATAACAAGGTGGGTCTCTTCCTAAAACGTTTTCTGTCAGTTTAGTTGGTGATTAGAACTAATCTATTATGTTTGTTTTGTCAAAACCCATTTCATGCCTCCTTTGTTTCACAGGTTGTTGGGTTCGACAAAATGGAGACCGAGATTAACTTTTAATCCAAGGTGAAGGTTAAATCAGTTATGGAAATACCATTTTGGGTTATGTGAATATTGAAAATTTGTGTTAACTTAATAGAAGATTATAATTGAGTTGAGTGTTGGTGTTAAAATTAGTCCTAATAGTCTTTAGAATTTGTTGGTGGAAGAGATTGGGACTGGTTGATTGTGAAATGAAATGGTGAGGATTGGATGTTAACCGAAACCGGTCGAATTAACCGTTTGAACACTAGGTTGAAGTCAGTTAGTAGATAATGGAATAGCAAGTTTGTGATGCTTCAAGCTTCAAATTTCGAAAATTTAATTGATCTTTACCTCTCGATTGCTTGTACTGCCAACGGAGCTTGTTGATTGGTCTTTTTCTTCCTCTTTTTTTTTTTAATCAAAAGCGAGTTTAATGCAAATGGATTTGTTTCCCTAGAGATTGGAATAAAACATTGTTTAGCTAATAAGGAGTTTAATATCTGTTAATCTGTACTTTTGCACTGCTGTATAATAGTTTATGATGAGATGAGCTTGCTTATAAGTCATTCTAATTTAAATTTATTTTTATTATTTATTTTGCAGCTGTTTGTTATCGAGTTTACAATCAATCTCTGCCCAACTATTGAATCTTGATCCTTTCATTCAGGTGAGTGGATAAGTTTGTGAGCGATCTTTTTAAGTGCGGAAGTAAATTTTGTTTGTAGGGTAAATTCAAATTATTTATTGCATTTTCCAGTGGATGCATAGTATAAGCATGCAGTTCACACCTGTTGCTCCTTTTCCCAATCGCAACTGCTACATTCCATTTTCTTCCCGGCCTCACCTCAATAGTCCACATATTCGACTAAAACCTTCATCTTCTACTGGCCGGCTTCATACACACTCCAATGGCATTGCTTCTCTTACTCTCTGTCCCTCAAATAATTGTGAAAATGAAGCGCTAAGAAAATACCGGACCAACAGTGATTACAATTATGATCCTTCATTGCTATACCAATTCCATTTTTCCTTTAATGCTAACAACATCAATGAACAAAATCCAGAGGGCAGAAAGGAATATTTGCAACTAGAGACCGAAAAGGAAGAGGCTGAATTTGATATTCTTGAAGAGCTTTTAGCAACCATGTGGTGGACGGATATGAAAGCCGCTTTGGGACAGCGTATTAACGT
Source organism: Breynia disticha f. nivosa (assembly GCA_948193385.1). Lineage (NCBI taxonomy): Eukaryota > Viridiplantae > Streptophyta > Magnoliopsida > Malpighiales > Phyllanthaceae > Breynia > Breynia disticha. The sequence goes on along the minus strand of CANYCX012410832.1, from coordinate 4,996 downwards.
TGAGGGCATTGTTTTTTCTGTTGGGATGTTTGTCAAAGATCAGCATTTAGCTCTTGCGCATGTTGCAGTTCCTGATATAAGGTACATTGATTGGACAGAGTTGCGCAGAAGAGGCTTTGAAGGTGTAGTCTTTGATAAGGATAATACATTAACAGTTCCTTACTCACTCACATTATGGGGTCCGCTTCGGCCATCAATAGAGCAATGCAAAGTAGTTTTTGGAAACAACATTGCTGTGTTCAGTAACTCTGCTGGTAATTTTGGCACAACATTTTTTGCAAGGTTATCTTAACTTTTATTCTGTTCCGGCAACATTTATGTAAGCTTAGTATAATGCTTATAAGTCATTGTTTGCAATGATTTAGGTCTCCTTGAGTATGATCACAATGGCTCAAAAGCTCAAGAACTTGAAAAGGTTATTGGGATCAAAGTAATAAGACACAGTAAGTTTATCAATTCGAGCATTACATTCATTACTTCCATTGTTCTATGCTGTGCAAAACTTTGCAGCCCTAAGGTTGAGAAGTTTATGGATATTTGCATAGTTAGATTCTCCATTTTCACAACTATGGATCCGTTCTGATTCAAAAGTGTATGATTGCCATTATGTCGATGTGATTTTCAATTTTTGTACTGTAGAGGTGAAGAAGCCTGCTGGAACTGCTGAGGAAATTGAAAATCATTTTGGCTGTAAAGCATCAGAACTTATCATGGTACTAGCACTATCAAGAGCTTCTCACGCTGCTTGTTTAGTTTTCAAGTCCATAGCATAAAAATGATGTTATTTTGCTTCTTTATATTCCCCAGGTGGGTGATAGACCATTCACAGATGTTCTTTATGGAAATCGAAATGGTTTCTTAACTATTCAGACAGATCCATTAAGTCTTTCCGAGGAGCCACTAATTGTTAGACAGGTTGGTGATATTCCCCTTGGTACAGTATGCATGTATTTACTGAGAAATTCCTTGCATAAAGAGCACTAAGTTATGGATTTGACAGATATGCATGATACATGAATTAAATTATCTTTCAAATGATCCAGAGCATATGCATATCAGAATGCAGAAAAAGTTCTTTTCAAACAGAATAGAAAATAGCTGGTGTTTTTAATTTAAATTCAAACTCATTTAAATGATTGTGTAGGCAACCTTGTAAATTTTTTTTCCCCCTCAAACAGCAGCCAATTGGAAAAGACCATAGTTATGGGATTTGTAATATCTATAAATAATTATTCAAAATATAAAATTTAATTAAAGGAAAATACTGAATTTATACTTCTTTGGCAGTTTTCAAACTTATCGGCACCTTCCTTCTACCAATTTTGTTTTGTATTTTTAGAAACTAATGTTTAAATGCCATGTAAGATGGAAAACATCCGTACATATCAACCATGTAAATTTTTAGCCGATTTAGTTTTCTTTCCTTGCAGAATGTGGCTACTAGAAATTTTAACTTTTCATACATCTAATTTTTCTAGAATGATTGACTAAATGAGCTTTATTTTACTAGCAAGCTAATTTTTATTGTTAATATTCAATTTCTTAGAGGTGTTCTTGAAACACTTTTTTTAACTTTCGTGGACCTGATAGTGTGTTTTGGTTGTAGTCATCGCATCGTATAGATATTGATTCATTCTTGACTTGGCCTAACCTCATGATGCCATTGACGTTACATTGATAAATTGGACTCTTAATATTTTGAGTTTTATTTTTCTTTCGTACCTGCTGTTTTTTGTTTTGGAATGTATTCAAAAATTTGTTGAAGTTGCCTTCATGTGGTTATTCAGTTCCCTAAATTATTTTGGCAACATCAGCGTCTTTGCCTCACTCAGATTTTTCTAAAGCAATTTTTTGAATGTGCACCATAAAGTTTAGGTTGGATTGTGATAATTAATGATTATTCCGTATATAAATTTATCTCCAATATTTGCTCTCTTTTGTTTCTCCTTATATCCATATATGAATTTACATCTTATTTATATGTAGTTAAGTTAAATTAGCCCACCTTGAATCTTTATGAAGTTTGATTATGACATGTTAGTCCTGCTTCTGTGTTTCTTTTTCTTGATGTCTCCATAATATTTGATTTCATTAGTTATTGGGTAGGCTTCTTTGCACTTGAGAAGCGATGAATAAAGAATTATGACACAACAATGTAATGTTTAGACAAATTCACTTGCCATGTTATTGAGAATAAATCAGTGATTACTCTTCTCTTGAGGACAGACTGAAATTGCTTTTTAAGGATGTTGCCTATGTTGCATTTATGAAATTACATAAAATGTTAGGTGAGAGACTGACATTCAAATTGATATACATTGGTGTTCCTTATTCTACATTATTATTGCCTAGCTTTTATGATATTTCACAATTTCATTCTGAAATAAAGAACAATTAACGTTGTCATTGCTTTCCTTAACACTCAAGATATGCAAAAACTGAAGTGTTACCACATTTATATTGGTGATTAAAAAACACAGGTGAGAAAACTAGAAGCATCCCTTACAAATTATTGGCGAAAAAGTGGATTCAATGCTGCGGATCACCACTTATTGTCGGATCCTTTGCAATGCATAAAAGATCCACCATGTACTTAAGTATACATGTAGAGCAAGTTGAATGGCAAGTAAATTCTTTTCTTCATCTTGTGATCAATATTTTTTAAACCCTACATGTACTTAGAAATTCCTGAAACATATTCGAGGATATTCCCTTTATGGAAACTTGCAAAGAAGTTCGTGCATTACTTTTGTATATTGCATATTTTGTTGTTATGTTGAAATTTAGGGGGTGGCAATTTAGGTTTACGTGTTAATCTTGTCAATGATTTTTTCTTCTAAATATAATTATTTATGACATGAATAGTACAAAAATTGGATTTGTGTCATTCATGTCGTGTCTAATTGTGTACTTATTAATCGTGTTATTGGGTCATATATTGTTAGCCCTTAAAAAACCAGAGCAGAAGTGCTTATAAGATGGTCTATGTTCCTGTCGATTATTTTCAACAGCTGAGTAACTTAGGACGCTTTTCTATAGTTTGACTGACACAGGTATTATATTTGTTGGCACATTCGCTCACTCACATATTCAGTTTTATGGTTAAACATCGTCTTCCCAAAAGATAAAAAGCTATATTCGGAATAGACGGACGGAGTTGTCAGATGAATTATATGGTTTAATCAAGAAATGTGATGATAACTTGGTAAGATGAAGTCGATTCTGTGGTAAGGTACAATTTAGGGGAAACATGATTGGGCATTCCTAAGATAGAGGAAGTGGATCCATCATGATTTCCTCATATGGTTGTGCATTTGTCTCTTTAAACCTTTTAGGTCGTTCTTCGAAATAACTTTGTTGTAGATGAGAGAGCTCTAAGCTAAGCTAAAAGGGCGCATTTGTGGAGAATCATTTGTAAAGTTTTAACCCTCGGACAACTTTTATGTGTGTAGAGTGGAGTCGTCTTTTTACAATTCATACAATTAATAATCCAACTACTTAATTTAGTATTCAATTAAGGTGTTACTTTGTTAAGCAAGTTTGACAACAATACTAATTCAAGGTTATACATCAACTATTGAATTTACATGATTTGGGTATGAACATGCTTTAATAACGACAGGTCTTCCGTCCAATATTGATAATTTTTTTTTATTAAAAGTCAACAATCTCGTCAGAGTCTTTTTTTTTTAACTTCTATACACTTCTGAGATGGACAAGTCGGATCTATAGGACTAACGTGAGCTAAAGTACGCTTCTAACGAGCTTACCCACGAGGCTTATCTTGCTTTGCACTTTAACCTTAGAGGTCATAGGACCTTTTTTTTTTCGGAGTCATGAATTAGTATACCTAGATGATGGTGAGGCGACTTGGGCTTTTGAGGACTTCGATATTGAGTATCATACTGATGATGCTCCTATTTCTCCGAATGTTCCTGTAGTGAAATAGTCACAATATAGAATATTTTTTATATTTCATTTATCATTTGTTTTAATATTATAGTCATTTATTCTATAACTTATGTTGCTCTCCATTACATTTATAACTAATAAAAATCTTTGTTTACTTTCTATAACTTTTTTATGCTCTCCATTACATTTATAACTAATAAAAATCTTTGTTTACATTCTATAACTTTTTTATTCTCATTCTTTTAATTGTTTTTCTTTCTCTTTTGTATAAGTTCTTGGCATATTGGTGTAAAATGCACTTATACAATGAAGTAATTTGCTAAATTGAATCAGGTATAAAGATTGCTACTTGTCTTATACATTATGACAAGTTTAAGGATTCTACTCAATTTATTCTTGATTTTTTTATAAGTTCAAAAGTTTATATTTACAGCAATAGACATGTGAGCTTAAATATTTCTATTTGTCTTTATTGATTTTGACAAGTAGTTTCTACTTGCATCAAAAGTTTCTATGTCCACTCCTCAATAATTTGTTTGAGAATTTTGATTTGACAATATTTCAATGCAGGACGGACCCAGAAATTTTTTACAGTGGGTGCACCATGTTCACATACCGTCTAATTCTAATTCACTCCTTTAAAAATGTCAACTCTTCTTCCACTCTTTCTCTGAGAGCTGGTGATGTCTTTACCGCTAAATGGTGGCCAGTAGAGTACCAACCATTTCGGTTCGTTGTTTACCACAATTTCGAAGCATTTTTTTGAAATTTTAAGCAACAAATTAACACTCTTTTTAATTTTTTTTTGTCATGATGCATAACTATTATAGTTCTAGTTATTTTTGATAATCATGACTCATTGTAGTTTAATTAAACTCAAAACTTAACTTGCAAAATGTTATTTATATATGAATGAAGCTACCAGCTGTAAATTACTATATAATTTTAATCTTAACATGCTTCAATGCAATAAATTAAGAATTTATTGTTGTTCACAACCTCTGAGGATATATCAACAACCTACCTTGAGTCACACGTCTCAAACTAAACCGGGACCTCTGAGGGAAAAGGAGAAGGGTTGGGG
>CANYCX012410229.1:0-10737 GCA_948193385.1 Breynia disticha f. nivosa | reverse complement strand
TATATATTACAATTATTATTAGATGATAGATTTAGCTTAATATTTTTATTTTAATTTATAACAATAATTTTTAATTAAAAAATTAAAAAATATATTAATATACACATTTAATATAAAAATGAATTTTTATAAAAAAAATATTTTTTTTCTAAATATTTTATTTTTAATAAAAATTTATGTATAATTTTTAATATTAAATTCCTAATTTTTTAAAAAATATATAAATTTTAATTAATTACAATGTCATTATTTTATCAAGGACATTCTGGGTATACAAAAAAAAATATCACACACTTCCCAGGAAGATTATCTTCATACCAAACACATAAAAATCATACTTCCTCAGTAATTTACTTCCCAAGTAACTTACGTCCTCAGTAATTAAGTTCCCGTGAAGTTTCTTAATTATACCAAACAAGGCCTTAGTACGTGATAAACCGAGTGTTGTTAAGATGAAGTGCAGCGGAACCTTCGGCCAGCATGGGCGTGCTCATGCCTTAATTCCCTAATGGCTCACCGTTGCCATGTCAAATGCGGTTATTTATTTTCAAAACACAACCAAACAAGTATCTTTATATCTACGCATATTCATTGTATTTTATTTACCAATGGTACAGTGTCTACATATATTCCCAAGCTCTTATACCCCACTTATTTGCATGTTCACACTATTTCTTAAGCGGCCATCAATTCTAGTTATTAATAGACTACTACATACTAGGTTAATTATTGAACTCATTTGCCTCTTAAACAATCATAAATTTAGGTTGCCAGTAACAAGGGAACGACCAAGGGAACAGCCAACACAGGCCGTTTTTATGGCCGTTTTCCCTCTCTGTTTTACTTCATCAATAGAACGACTTGGGGAATGGTTTGTACAGGTTGTTCCCTAGCCCGTTCTGACCTTATGGAATGACTCTGAAAGTGGAACGGCTTGGAGAACGGGTTGCATAGGCTGTTCCCTAGTCCGTTCTGACCTTCTGTTCCCTGAAAACAACAACATTTACACTTAGGAACTCACACCAACCAAACTGAAGTCATAGGTAATCTTTCTCAAACAATCCACATACTTCAACCAAGCTTAGAATACAACACATTTCATTTTTAAAACTTCCAACCAACGCAAAAACACATCATGTTCCAATTTAAAACCACTTCACATTCCGTACAACCTCAAACATAACGTAATAGACAACTTTCTCAGGTATTTTCACAATTAACCACAATCTTAACAATCACATTCTACTACTTTAAATCACAATTCAACTAGACCACATTTCATCATTTAACTCCTATAACTTACAAGTTCATACCAATTTTATTTCAAGCAATCACATAATCCGTACGCACACTAGCACATCATTCACCACATCGCAGAACATTCACAAACACTCCATATTCATATCCAAACCATGCCAATATTTGAAATGCACATGTATGTACCATGAAATACGAATGCAATTCACACAATTGCATGCCTCGGAGTCTTTCTTGCGCACGTGAGAAACTCCACTCTCATAAATTGGCAAATCCCCAATTTTGTTTCAATACGGAAGAACATCTCACCTTTCGGGGAAGAACATCTCGCCTCCCCCTTTTATATTTTTAGCTCTCGCTCATTGGGCTAATCCCCCTTTTTATCCATATGGGAGAACAACTCGCCTCCCGGGAAGAACATCTCTTCTTCCCATACCGTCTCAAAACATGAACATACAATAGTGCCCATGCAAATGCCAATAATGACATGAATGAATGCAAAACATACATTTCCAATTCCACTCCCCCATTTCACAATATCACATGACTATGCACACATATCCATAAACGGCCAACTTGTGGCATAAGTCAAACACACACGTCATTCATAACTCACATAAGTTCATCACTTCATAATACATTTTTAACACACAACACACAACGCAAAGCATTCCAAATACTATTCACTCGTACAAATCGCCAACACATTTCAACTCACAACAATCAAGCCATAATAGCTCATCACATAACCCATTATCTCGCTTACTTACACTTAAGCAACTTCACATTATCAATCAGTTCATCCATCGAACATTTCATAACATATAATAACATCTGAATATAGTTAACCGTACAAATACAACCTACCAAAGTAAGTGTAAGCACTTACCTCGAACTCCTTACCTCGAACTCTGCGTAGTCGAGCTCGCCACTCAACTTTGCTTTGGGGTTCGAACCTCACCTCCTATAATATCATTCATCATGCAAATAACGTAAATATACCACTTTACGTATCAATTAACTCGATTAAGACTCAAATTAAGTAAAACCCCTAATTATCCTCTTAACTCAAAACCTTAATCTCACATTGCTACACATTTTTCGCATCAAATCTCAAAACACACCCACATTGTTCACATTCTACCCAATAAACCCACATTCTCACTTTAATCTCCTATTCTTACGAACATCTAGCAAAACCCCCAAATTATCAACCCTAAAATCACAAAGCTCTTCCAAATTTTTGGTATTAAGTTCCAAACCGTACACAACACTTCCACTAACCAAACCCATCCATAATACACCATTTTTTGCCAAAGCCTAGCCTCAGATTTGCCCAAAAATAAAGTAGATAATTAGAGCTTACCTTGTTCCTTTGAAGAGATTTGCTAAACAAGCTCTTCATCAAGCTCAATCTATGAAATCTAAGGTGTTTGGGGTTAGATTTGGTGTTTTTAGGCTATAGTTTGAAGGATTTTTGGGGTAAGATGAAGAGGGAGTCAAGTTAGTGTTTTTAGGTTTTTGTTTCTTTGTTTTGAAATGTTTACGCAGACCTATTTTTATTGTTCTGATAGGTCGAACGGTTTGGAGAATGGACTGGCCAAACCGTTCTGTAGGTATTTCTAGACTACTGTCAGTAAAAATCAACTTTTTATCCTTGACTGAAATGGTTTGGAGAACGGTTTGGCTAGGTCGTTCCCCAGGTCGTTTGGCCTTACTGTTTACACATTTTTAGGAATATTTTAGTTAAATTTTTACGGCATTACAGATTTGTTGACTCATCACAGAATAAAAAGCAAATATTCTTTTAAGAGAGTGGCATTGTTATACACTTTAAGGCTATTATCAACGCTCTTAGAAAAGTTTGGTCTTACAATCTAAAAGAATATTTTCTTGTGGCAATGACTTCAATCAAAGACATAGGGCTAGCATCATCAAGCTTGATCATTTTGATTTTCTACGATGGCAGAAATGAGTCCAATTTCTCTCGGCTTCATTGCAATTGATGTGCATTTTGAATACACCAAAACCAGAGGAATCTGAGAACAAAAATATTGAACAAATAAGAAAAAGGAAGTGAGAAACTGATGATTATACATGTAGAGGACATATGTAGAATGCTATGTATGAGTTTATTTGATCTCTACTACAACCTGTAATCTACTAAGAAGTTGTGAAAAATCTAGACCAGGCACATTAAAGAAGATGCTACAAGTAAGAAATTTCTTTTCTTTAATTTTAATAATTTGAAAATGGTTGATGGTAGGCTTTTTGTGAAAGAATTTCGTGAATTAGAAATGATCCTTAATCATTTTATACAGCATAATCTGAACATGTATGAAACTATTATTGTGTCTTTTATTTTTGATAAACTACCATCTTCCTGGAGAGAGCTTAAACAAACTTTGAAACATAAAAAAGGAATATTTTTCTTGATGAACTTGCTGACCATCTTTGTATAGAAGAGGAGTGTCGTATTCACAAAAATGAAAAAAAGCATTCTATTTCAAAATTTTCAAAGGTGCATGTGATGGAGGTTGGACAGTCCAAAAGCCATAAAAGAGGCTTTTTGTTAAGATTGGTGATTCTGGTAATCCAAAGAACCAATTTCAGAATAAAAACCATAATCAACAACAACAAGAAATTAAATGTTGTGTTTTGGCAAAAGATGACTACTATAAAATAGAATATTATTTCTAAAAGGGAAAGAAAGAAGTTGAATGTTTACGTGTAATATACACGGGATAACAATTTAGCCTATGTCAATAGCTTCTATTTATATTCATTATAATAATAAAATAATTTTGGCATGCGTTTATAGCCAAGTGAACAATGGTTAATCCAGCCCTATTAGATTGAGACACAGTTGTCTTAAATAATTAATAACCAATGAAGTTATTAATTGACTATGTGAAATCTAGTCAAACTTTGGTAGATCCTTATAGTAAAGGACTACCAAGAAATGTGGTCAATAAAACATCAAAGGGGATGATCTCAAGCCTATGAAATCACCAATGATGAAAACTCAACTCGATGCTTAACATTACATTAAGTCTTGAGTTCATTGTATTGAACCAAGATTAGCTTTAGAAGGGGGTTGAATAGAGCTAATAGAAATTTTGTTTAAGACGTAAAGGAATGAAAGAAAACAACAAAGAACACAAACGATTTAGAGTGGTTCGGCACTAATCTTGCCTACTCCACTACCTTAGTACCCTACTAAGGATTTCCAAACACTTCACTAAGTATCACTTTCTAGCTAAGTGAGAACTCTTTACACATTCACTTTATAGCTAAGTGAGAACTCTTACATTTACTTTCTAACTAAGTGAGAACTCTTACAAATGCACTTTCTAGCTAAGTGAGAACTCTTAAAACAAATTACAAAGGTTTACAAGTTAAGCAAGACAACACTCGGTTGTATGAAGAGCAAGAATATAAACTTTGAGCTCAACTAAGGTTTTCTCTCAAGGTAGATGTTTTGAATGTTTTCCTCTATGTTTCTCTCTTTTGTTTCTCTACCATTTTTGAAGTTTTTGAAGCCTAAAATACCATCTCTTGAAGATATAGCCGTTACTCACAAGTTAAGTGACTTTTGGAACATTGGAAGTAGTAATTTTTGCTGCAGAGGGCCATCTGATCAACTAACATACTTTTTGGTCGACTAACATTTGTATTTTTGGTCGACTAACACTATCTCTGGTCGACTAGCATCAGCTCTGGCCGAATAATATGATTCTGGTTGAGGTGACAAAGTTTCAAAAGCTTTTTGCCTTGAATCCAATCTCTAGTTACTCGACTAACTCTCTATTTTGGTCGACTAATATACCTTTGCTTCAAATTGGTTAACTAACACCTTTCTCTCGTCGACTAACAATCTTTTTGTTGAGTTTCAATGGTCATATTCTAACTCATAATGGTTATGTAGTAGGTTTATGATGATTTCAGCTCAGATTTTGGTCGACTAACATCCTTCCTGGTCGACTAACTTGACCTCTTTCCACAACTAGCCGTTACGAATGAGTTTTTGAACTTGCAGACTTCATTTTTTTCAACTAACCACTATCTTAGTCGACTAACATTATTTATGGTCGACTAAAATGAGTCTGGTCAACTAAACCATGCACCAATCGAGTAAAATTGATTCTAGAATGCTTGTTTGATTTCATAGTTGCACTTGGTCCACTAATCTTCATTCTGCTGGAGTAGAATCATGTCCAGAGTCATTTTTTTAGCAACATCTTTATTTAGTTTCATAATTGACCAACACATCTTCAACCTAAATTCTCCAACTTCCTTTTGTGCATATTTCTTTGATTTTAACTCCTTTCTAAACCTCAAATAAATCTTTATCAATTGCATCATTTTACACATTATTAAAACACAATGAGGATATTAATGTCAATCACCATTGATCCAACACAATGTAGTTAAAGTACATCATCAGTGTGATTACAAGCACTAGATTGTATAATCGTCCCAAGGTTTATAATGCTTGGCACTTGTTGGTCAAGAGAGGAGGTTGAGTTAATCTCTTAATGGTTTTCAAAAGGTGCATAAATTGCGGGAGCATTGGAATGGAGGCCACCTATGTGAATGTGAAGTGTGGCCACTTCAAGGAGTTAAAAGGCTTTACTAAAAAACACTCATGAGAAGATACATGACACAAGGCCAATGTTGAATGTGTCAAGATATACATGGAAAAATGATGGTACTTGTTATATGCGTGAGTTATTTATGTTATATATCAAATAGACTTATTGGTTCAAAGTTTATCTACCAGTTAATTCTGATATGATGTAATGAATTATTCATAATTTAATGGTTCAAATCGTAAGATACCATTATTTATGCATATAATGCTTGAATTATTTTAGTTCAATGATTGCTCAATTATTTTGAAAATAGCAGGAGATTGTTAAACATTTTCAAAATGAAGCTCATTATATTAATGAGGATTAAAGGATTGAAAACTCATGAAATTCAATGGATTAAAAGAGATTAAAACACATGGATTAATGAGAAAGAACTCTTGAAATTTCATAGATGAAACTCCTTAAGATTAAAGGAGGTAACTCATGAAACTCTTAAGATTAAATGGAGGTAACTCTTAAAATTAAAGGCAAATGAGTTTTATGTTATTAAGTGAAATAATTTCACTTAATTGTTAATTCATTTTGTTTCTTCTAGGTGCACCTATAAGAGGGTTGAATAGAAGAACAAAACACACAACACCAAAAAAAAGAACAAGTTCTTAGAGCAATTCTATCATACACCATCTTTGTTCAGTTCTATTTTCACTACTGCAAGTGCAAATAGGGTTGCTTCATCGTATCCTACAGGTGACTTGCTGACTCGTCGAAGAATAGAGAGCAAATATTCATTTGAGAAAGTGGCATTGTTACGCGCTTTGAAGCTATTGTCAACACTCTCAGAAAAGTTCGGTCTTACAAGTAGGGATGGAAGTGGGTACGCGCGGGTATTCGACCCATTTAGTACTACCCGAATCCGATATAAACGGGTACAAAATGGATACGGGTAGTAGAATCACTACTCATCACGGGTTCGGGTTTACCCTCTTGGGTACCCTAAACCCGAGCTCGCTTATATAAACAGGAACGGGTAGGGTACCCGCCTTAATAAACTTATAAATATGTAAAATATTATGATATATATATATATATATATATATATATATATATATATAAAGATTTTATATTATTTGTAAGTTTATTTTAAATAAATTAAATAATTGATAAGATATTTATTATTATTGATGTATTTTAATTAATAAAATATTTTTTATTTTGTATGTTTTTACATTATTAACTAGTGTAATCTTTAAACGGGTACGGGTACTCTAGGTAATTTTAATAAGATTTGAGACGGGTACTGGTAATGCATAAATGGGTTCGGGACAAGTACGAATATTGATTTTCCTAAACAGATTCAAATTTAGGTTGGACAATTTTTGTAAGTACCCGATCCTGTTACATCTCTATAGGACAACCGGTTTGAAAGTACATTTTGTTCTTAATTTTGGCCTAAGTTGAAGGAAAAAACATCAAAAGTGATGGCAACGACTAAGTCAATCATTGTGAAGTATGTTCCTCCTAGCTCTCTCTCCTCTTACAACAAGTGACTAAATCCAAACTCTATGCAGCGTAGGGTTTACGTGTCAAACAAATCCACGTTTGATGTTCAACTATTCCGTTATCAATTCTTAACACATCAAAGCCGAAAACATGTTCAATTCCCATATAATTCGAAAGAAAAAAACTTCGCTCCATTGGTTAAATCATGAATCTGCAACCCTAAATCTTCACCATATCACTGTCAATTTGACGCTTCAACTAGCAAATTTCAAATTTATTTCGTCAATTTACGTCCTAGCTAGGCTTGTTATGCTCCTTCTATCTCATTTCACGTCACATAATTTAACAAGAAAACTATTTAATGATCCTATCAACAACTGGCGTTTGCATCAGAATGAGTTTAATATGTTTGTTATTATTATCGATGGAACGTCGGGACCAAGCAGACTTTAATATCAGCGCATTCAGCATAGTTATTTCACATGTTTTGAGTCAAAGACGCCATTATTGGTAACGACATTTTGTCTTGCAGTAGAAAATGAAAAGATAAAATGAATGTTTAGGGTTGAAACTAACCTTGGTAGCTGTGTCTTTACTGTTGGTAGCTGTGTCTTTTACTGGATTAGTGGATTATGAATCATCGTCGTCTTCAAGTTGTTCAAGTCTCAGTTCTCGGCCTCACTAGCTAGCTCCATGAATATGTCCCAACTGCATCACTATATTGACTAAATCAATTTACTAGAAGGAAAATTTATTATCGGAAGTGACAGAAATCGTTAATTATCATCAATAGTTCTATCTGGAGGCTCAAACCTTACAGCTTGTAATTGTATTACGACATGACTGAAGAGACTGTCCACCAAATCACCCGCCTTATGCAGATGACGATTATCTTCTAAAAGAAAAAAGTTCTCTCCTATCCACCCGGTATTCCTCGTATTCCTTATTTTTTGTGAAGACTTATTGGAATCAGAGCAAGAGACATAACTTCCGCCTCATGAGGACGACTCTCTAGTGCAACTCATCTAACACCACACCATTATTATCCTTCGGCAGCCAAGACGCCCTGCATGGGAACTTTTTTTTATGTTTTTTACTTTTTTATCTATTTTGGGAACTTTTTTTATGTTTTCGACATTTTTTAACAAGTTACAACTAGAAATTAACAAATATCCATATATTTATCATTGATACGAGATCAAACTAAAAAAAAATCTTTGAAATCATCACAATTATTGATCCGAAAAATTCAAATTTACATATACGAAAAATTTATTTCTTCGTGTTTGGACACAGTTTAATCTTTATTTCTTCGTGTTTCTCATTCACAATCATTGATATATAATTCTCTTTACTCAAAAAACTTCTCATATCAAAATCTCAAATCCTTCAAAAATATTTCATTTAAACATCTACAACAAAGATAGAATAGAGAGACGAAGACAACAAGATTACATTCTGAATCAATAATAAAAAAAAGAAATGTTTCTCATATCAGCATCTAATTGGTTTAATGAAATGTTATTTTTATGGCACTAGGATGACTCGAAATAGAAAATTGGTCTACTTGTTAAAAATTAGAAAATATAAATGACAATCTATAAAAAAGAACAGATGTTAATAGTATTCATTATTATTCATATATATTCATAATTAATGATCATATCAACTTGCTAAAAATCAGGACATACATCCAAATAGAAAACTAACTTAATTACTAAAAATTAGGAGATTCAAACAACACAATCTATAAAAAAAGAACAAATATGTAAATATGCTTAGATTTTCACTTTTTAACACGAAAATTAACATAAATTCTTTTAATTTTATTTTCACAAATGTGTAAATACAAGTGGGCATTTTTTAAAAAGACAAAAATAAAACCAGGAAGTCTACGTGTTTTTTTGATGTGGATGTGGATAGCATGGTTTGGTTAATTAAGTTTTACAATGGTTTTCATTTTTATTTAAAAACATGTTCGTTCAAGCTTATACTGATTAAAAAGTTAAGTTCACAAGTTGATAGCCAATAATCCAATTAATTAAAAAAATTAAAATCCACTAAATTAGCAACAAAATCTCTCAATCTCACGTTTAAATCACAAACAGAATCTCTCCATATCACATTTTATCTCCATTTTCAAAACCAAAATTCCAATCAAATCGTGTTTCTCATTCACAATCAATAATATATAATTCTCTTCCCTCGAAAAAAGTTCTCATATCCACCAGCTCAACTATTCTTATCTTAAAGTCAATTCTTTTTGAAAAGAGGACAAATATCAAATACAATAATCGATAATAGAGATTAGTTTACATTTAAAATGATAAATTATGTAATTTATTGAGTTATCAGCAGCAATACACATGATGATGGGTCAAACAGATATAAATACTTATTGCATAAAACCTAGAAAATTTTGTCTTCAAAAACTAACAAAATATATGCACAAACAAAGCATTTTGTTTACATAAAATGGCTTTACAGATACATCCACAATGTAGTAGACAAACGAAATTAACAATAATTTGACCAAAAGTTGACAAAAAAATTACAAAAATCAAAACAATAATTCTCAAAACAGCATAAAATTTCAATTTATTGTTATAGAGAGGAAGTCCCCTTATCCATCAAGATAACCTGACACAGCTGCTCCTCAAATTTTTAATCATTCAGAACATGAATGGATCTTTATTGGATCATGAAGAATTCTTTAAATGAAAAAATAAAATCAAAATCACAAGATAAAACAGTTATGCATGGAATCGTCAATAATTGGCATCTCGTTTTCCAATCACGGTCCCCTCTAGCTCACCGTCCCAATTAACTCTGTCTATCATTTACCGTAACTGTGTGCCTTTAAATACAATATTATCTCATGGAAGGAGTGGTGCTGCCAGGAAAAATGAGAAGCGTGCGATTGCTGAAGCTCCACCTTTGTTTGATATGGATAATCAACTTTATGCTTATGATTATGCTGATATGGAGGTCAAGAATATGATAAAGAGGGAAAGCAATGGATTACAGTGGGAAGATTGCCTGAACGTGCGATCTCAATAAATGGATGGGGTTTTGTGTTTAGGGCATGTGAAAACCGACTTATAGTTATCTGTGAAAGAGGCAGTAGAGATATTAATAGTATTGGGTATAAAAATAAGGAAAAAAAGAAAGACGATAAATGAAGGAGAGTCGAAGAGTGAGAAAGAAAGAGAAGAGAAAAAGATTAGATCAAGAGGCGTGGATTGGAGAGAGAGAGAGAAATTAGTGAAATTGAAAAAGAGTGAATGGAGATAGAGAAAAAGTAGGGTTTAAATAGGTTAGCAAAAAGGGACAAGAGTTGATTAAAGCTGGTAAAAGAGGAACAAGTATTACAAGATGGTAAATA
>CANYCX012410100.1:0-18841 GCA_948193385.1 Breynia disticha f. nivosa | reverse complement strand
AAGATGAGAAGTTGAACATATTTTGAAATATGTAATAATTTGAGTTTGGATTTGATTTTCAAACTTTTTATTTGCTTCCGCAGAACTCTGAATTTTGTTTCATAATGTTGTTATATTTGATTTGGGCCCGGATATGTTTTTAAGAAAATTTTATTTAATTTTCTATCTCCTCTAACTTTTATTTGATTTAACTTGGAATTTATAATTATTGTATAAAGATTATTAATTAAATAAAAAATGGGATTTTATTTTTGGGGTTCACAGACAGATCCATTAAATTTGATACTAATATGATTCTTAGTAATCTCATTCATTATTTGTTATACAAAGTATAATGATGCATGCAATGAAATTCTCTTATTCCACTTTGCATAAACCTAAAATTATGTTGAGTATATAGTACTTTCTTGAATTTGACTCAAAAATCAAGGTGTTAAAAACATTTAGTTTCTAATTGTGCATTTGCAAAACTAATTTCCAACTTATGCGATTAATACTATGTAAGTCTAACGCGCAATTACGTTTATCTTAATATTAATCGACTTTAGGAGTAGTAAATAGTAAAATAAATAGTACGCAAATAAACATTAACAATGAAATTTATTGCTTTTGAAATAAAGAATTTTAGCGTTATACTGAATTTACTATTGACAAATTAAATTTTAATCTAGTGTTTGGTTTACATAAAATGAGCTTTACACACAATGTGGTACAACCACAGATTTATTTGGCTAATATATTTACTAGACCAAAATTTAACTATTAATAGTAAATTCTATTTTAGTTCCACTTTCTAAGTTACTATAACTTAGTCATCTTATGTTCATTATGTGATAAATTAAAAATTACGAAAATTTTTATTTATCTAGAAATGCAACATTTCTAATAAATTGTACTAAACAATTTACACATCCAAATAATATTTAAACTAATTAAACATTAAAAATGAATATAGAACTAAAATTCTAATACCCAACAAATGGTATTTTCGACTTATTTCACATTAAGTCATGCCAATGCCCAACAAATGATATTGTCTACTTATTACTCAATAAGTTATTACGTCTATAAAGGCACGTATGCACACACAATGAACTTTACAATAGAATTTCAAAAATTAACGTATAATCTTTGTAGGAAATTCTATACAACCCAATAACACTCGATACTATAATTCATACTACATTAATTATTATAAATAATCCACATTACTTAAGCCATTCTCGATTTACTAAAATTTTACTTCAATGAATATACTCAATATTCAAGCGTCTACAAAATTTTAGGTTAAATCCAACAAATATACCCACTAATATTCTAATTAGACCAACTTAATTAGCATAAGTAATTCTTATTACTTAAAATCTCATCAAACCATTAAAACGAATTTGTTGATTTTCGACAAAAAACAATCCCGATTGCATAATTATGCTATTACGTCTAAGCTTCACAAGCTTAGTATCGCAATTATATCGCGTCCCAATTATTACCACGTTGGTCACTAAGATCATACAATGGTTCGTAAAATGTAATATATTAGATCACATCAAATTTCATGATATTACATTTTTCGCTTATTTCCAATATTTTTCAAACCAAAATTTTGTAAAATATTTTTTGCAGAGAAATACATTTTAATTCTTCCAATAATTTTTTTTCAAATCATACATTTAATTAAGAAATAAAACTTCTTTCCAAGATTAATTTTCGGATTTCATCGTTGATTTTGTTAAAACACATTTTAACTTCAACGATTCAATCATTAATCAAAAGAAAAATATTTCTTGATTTTAGGATTTTGAAGAAAGAATTCAACATTCAATTTCTTTACATACGCTGACCTCTTTCGTGGGCATTTAATGATTTGCATTATTTATAACAAATATAAAATAATTCTACTATATAAACAAATTACATAAATAAATTTCTAATACGCATTACAACCACAATGTAACTTTATTAGAATTTAATTTGACAAATTAATATATTTACAATAATTAAAATACACAATTTTAACTGATTATTCTATAACGCATATAGAATTACTTCAAAAATATAAACAAATTATACAATAAATTTCTAACACCTCTTAAAAACTTATTGTAATTTTATTAAAATTTTATTTGACATATATGTACATTTAAATTAATTAAAATACTAAATTTTAATCAATTTTAATTGAAATTAATACTATTGGAATTCAAAAATTTATGAAAAATATACCAAAAATTCTAGAATATTATAACTATTAAATTTGACAAAAAGTTGGAAAAATTTGGTCGTCGGAAACAACTACATGCGCCTCCATGCTCCATCGCCAAGTCGCTGTCCACCACGCCCTAACACGTGGCGCTTTGTGGTTGGCTAACATGTGGGTCAAATGGGCGGGTCAAGACGCAGGTGGGCTTGGATATTCCGATCGGGTCGGGTCTAACAACCTATCGCTTGTTGCGAAACGACACGTCCTTTCACATTGCAACTAAACGACCTGCGGTTCAGTCTAAAGTGACGCATCGCTTTGGACCAAACAATAGGTGTGTGTGTCGTCTGGTTGGTCAAAAGGCAGGTCAGGCGACACCCACTCGCAATAGTCCCCAATGGGGTGCGTGCACGCCATGCGCCGCCTTCTAGCACTGTTCCAACGAAGAGAAAAACATTTTTTTGCATGTTCTTGGCCTCCTCAGTTCAATGGTCTGGTCAAATTTGCCAAATTCCAAGATTTTATTTTCAAAATCATACCGGCCTAAGTTTTTCGGTCTAAATTCGACGACATTTATACATAATAAAATTACTCAATCAACATCATCAATACCCACAACAATATAGAAAATTAATTCTATAAACTAACAGCCTCTTGGCTCTGATACCAATGAAAGAATTTGAATATACATAACACACATATATATAAAGCAATTAATTAACAAATAATTAATTAAAGCGTAAATAAAATGAACGGAAAATTCTGACCAGGAATTCCGTTCAATGCAACGAAAGAAGAACGTTACCTCATTGAGGGTACGCACGTATTCATAGGCGCTAAAGCATCAGGATACGGGCAATGTTTCGCACCTGATCCTACACCGAAATCCTAATCACCTGAGAGAGAAATAACCACCTGTCGATTATTTTCGTAGAAGAGAAGTGTCTCTTCTCTTCTCTTTCCTTTGTTGGAAGAATGGTGTGGTGAAGTGGGGTGGAAATGTTTATTTATAGAAGTAGAGGTACCTATTGGTGATTAGGTACCTTCAAGTGTTTCTAATTTAATCCTTCAACCAAATAAATCATAATTAAGTCCCTTAACTTAATTATATTTATTCGACAATCCAAGCATCATGGACGGAATAAATTAGTCTTTCACATTTGAAATTAGAAATCTTTAAAGAAGAGTAACATAGAAGAAATAATAAGAGTAATTCTAAATTAATGACATTCATACATAATTATAAAATAATTAAATTTTTATACATTAAACTAATTAAGTGTAAAATTGATATAGCTTTACTTATTTTACAGGTCAAACAAAACAAAAGAATGACTAATTAATAAATTATTATATTTTTATTTAATATGTTTTTAATATAATATAAAGTAATAATAATATCTATACCTTAAATAACATAAACTTTTGTTATAAAAAATTATATTTTTTTAACAATATATTTATATGATGCTTTATCCGCAAAATTCTACAGGCATTTTGCCTGAGGGAATTAGTGATGAAGTAATGTTATGCAATTAGCTAAGCACTGATGGGTGCCGAATCCAACAAATTAATTCCTACTCCAAAGTTTATGGTCAATAGTAAGAAGGGTCGAATCCATAGATATTGGTAAAGTTTTGTCTAAGTATCAGAAACTCAAAGAAACTGATCAAGTGAAAGAAACTGGTAAAAATAAATAAATTGCGAATAAAATAAAAATAATAATAACGAAGAATCAATTTTAATAAAGATCTACCTCCGATAAATATTCATATGGCAATTCAATCACACATAATAAAAGATGATTAAAACATTATTATAAACAAGTTATAGTTATCAGCAAATGCTGAATAACCAATTTTACTTAGTTTGTCAGTAATTCTAGGACACTCCAGCAAACTACTTTTCTGACTAAATAAATAATATCTAGGACACCTTACAAGATTTAATTTATCAATTGCATTAAAAACAATAAAAATCTTGCCCAAAACCAACAAATCTGATTATCCGCTATTCGATTAATTCCATTAATTCGTTACTTAAATTAAAAAATGCATTCACCGATGTACATATATAACTAACAGATTACTGTTATGCTATAATAAACAATAAACACATGAAATAAGCGTAATAATGATATTAATAATAGTAAACATAGAATCTCATGAAAATACTAGAAATAGACTTTAAAATGCCAAATCTAGAATAAAAACTTAGTTGCTCATGATAGTAAATATTTTAGAGTTTGTGCAAAGAATATTGACGCGTCCTAAACCTAAGTGACGTCCAATTTGCGCAAGTGTACGCAGTCAAGTAATAAGGGGAGTAAAACTCGACCCAATTTATTGTACCTTAGGAAAATCTGAACTAAAAACCATGCGCATTATCGTTGACAGAATGTCCAATCGATTCAATTTTTAATTGATTTTAAACTAAATTACTCAAATTTAAATTGTAACTAACTCCTAATTTTGCATAAAAAGTAAATGCAGAAAACTAAAGACATCAAATCATAAATGAAAAATAAATTGCATTGCACATAAAAAGTAAATGACAATCAAATGTAATAAACATCAATCTAAAGGGATATGGATGATTGTTGTGGAGCATTCATGTGGATTACGATGAGCATCTTGTAAATGGTAAATAATGATAGTAAAGTGATGTGATTGTTCTTTTGATGAGCGGAATGATGATTGGGAGGTTGCTTAAATGTAAGTAGGTATGTAATGTGAAAGTGTTGAATGTTCATAAGTATGTGGCTTATGACTTATGTGATGTTCTTTGTGATAAGTGTTGTATGAATATAAGCATGGAAATAATAATGAAAATGTTTAAATCTCCAAGTGTATACTATAAGTGTTCCTTATGATTTTGGTGATTGTTGGGCCACGAGTTGGCCGTGTATGATATGTGTGATTATATAGTTGAGAATGATATGTTGAGATAAGCTAATAATGCTTAGTTTGTGGTATGATATGTTGTGGTTGTTTCTTGCCACAAGTTGTCATTTTATGAATGATGTGATGAATTATATTGCTTTGTCATGTGCACGATGTGAATGTTCCTTTATGATTATGGTGATGAACTCCTATGAGTTACATATGATGTACGATTGGTTTATGCCACGAGTTGGCTGTATGAGCATGTTGGCTTATGTTGTGATATGGATGATTGTTGTGGAACATTCATATGCATGTGTTATTTGGAAATTGAGAAGTGGAACTGGAAATGCATGATTTGCATTCACACATGTCATTGTTGGCATTGCATGAGCACATTTGTATGTTCATGCATTGAGATATTAAAAGGAAGGCAAGTTGTTCTTCCACATAAAAAAATGGGGGATTAGCCCAATTGTGATTTGATGCCAAGCGAGAGCTCGATGCTGGGTTAAGCCCAAAGAAAAAGCAAGTGAGAGCTTGACTTGTGAATGGGAAGGCGAGTTGTTCTTCCACATAGATAAAAAAGGGGATTAGCCCAAATGAAATGAAAAGATACATACATTAGGGCCAGGTTAAACATACGTTAATTGTGCCCAGAAACCTAGTTTTAGCCCAAATAACGTACTAATGAATATCTACAGTAGGATAGTGATCTAGGATAAGTCCCTAGCACATAAAACACTTAAATGAGTTGTTTGTGGCATGGCAACGGTGAGCTATTAGGGAATTTAGGCGTGAATACAACATTGTGTTCCACGAGCACACCTGTGTTGGCCGAAGGTTCCCCTGCACCCCATCTTAACAATATTAGGACTACACTTACTAAGTATTTTATATACTCACCTTTGTATATGTTGAATGTTGTGCAGTGTGACAGGTATTAGTGACAGGATTACGTGATCAGCGAGGCTAAGCGGTGCGATACTGAAGAAGGTTGAGCTCCTGGTTTGAAATTTGTTTAATGTTGTATGCATATACATATGTTAGTATAGGAGTGACTTACAAATATTGCATGTATTCTATTTTTCCACAGCTTCCGCATTTCGAATTCTTGTTTTATCTAAGACCAACATCGGTCCATGTTAAATGATTTATGAACTTTACTTTCAACGGTTTTCTCCCTCATACTATTTGTTTTAAAAAGGAAAAAAAAATAAAAAAATGGTTGTCAAAATTGGCATTTGTTTGAAAATGAAGTTTCTTAATTTGAGGTTCACAGAAGTTGTGCGGCAGTGGACTCAGCAGTTCGGTCGGTGGCTCGGGCTCTGCAGACTGTGCCTCAAGAAATGGTGAGCGAGGTGCCCGTGGATGGCATACTGAAATCCAATCAGTCTCGGTACTCCGTCATCTCGATAAACCATGTTCATATTTTCATATAGGTGCATGTCCATGGCCGAGATGCGTCCCAGTAATGTGACTGACTCATCATGCAAGTAGTTAATCCTTAGCTCTGTGGCAATTTGCACAACAAAGTATGCGCCCATAATCACACCCACACGCTTGTTGTGTTTCTGCATAATATGATCCAAGAACAAGTGTGCAACATCTATAAGCTGATTGTGTAGACAAGCATACATACAGTGCAGATAACGTATGTCAGCTACCCCATCCCTGTCAATTGTCCAGAGGATCGATTGGATAAGCCACCTATGTATAATCCGAAGCAATGGATTCCTGTACTTGCTCACTTTCGATACGCTAGGATTATACTGCACTCCATTCTATGCTGTGAGCTCCCGCCAAAATGCGGCGTTGTCCACTCTATACTGATCAAAAACTACACTCACGCAGGGAGCTCTTTATACTGTTAGTCCCTCTTATAACTCTCTCAAAGTTGCTAAATGACCAAACATGCCAAACAGTCGTGGGCCTAAAACGGAAACTCCCATTCAAAAATCCACACTCAAAGTCGTGAAGAATTCCAGAAATAATTCCTTGAACAGCACTAACTGATCATCCATCTTCACATA
This sequence comes from Breynia disticha f. nivosa, assembly GCA_948193385.1. Lineage (NCBI taxonomy): Eukaryota > Viridiplantae > Streptophyta > Magnoliopsida > Malpighiales > Phyllanthaceae > Breynia > Breynia disticha. The sequence continues at coordinate 11,726 of CANYCX012410100.1, read as the reverse complement.
CTCAACTAACCTTCCCCAAACAACAAATCACTCATATCTAAATCTACCCCCAATTCCCTCAAAACCTCAAAATCAATAAATCTCTCTATATGAATAGGGCGATTGGATGGAAGAGTGAACCTTACTTGTTCTGCATCATCATCAAAACGTAAATACGGGTGTTCAACCCGCTCTTGTCGTCTTTTTCAAAAAGAGGAAGCTGCCATGTCATATGGGATCGAAGGAAATAAGGAAAGGAAATGTGTTTAGAATGTGTTAGATCGTGTTTTCAGGTCGCGTGTGGGTAAGGCATGTTGGAGAAATGGTTCAGGGTGTGTTTGGAAGAGTTTTGGAAGTGTGTTGAGAGTTTGAGACGTGCTGTTGGGAAGAAACTGGATGCTGGTATTTATAAGCTGAGACCTGACATGGTCGTGCTGAGCTCAGCACGACTCATGCCAAATTAGGTTCACTGGCAGGAGATCGTGCCAACAGCACGAGGGTCGTGCCAATGTTCTGTGCGTAAATCACATTTCAAACTTAAAATAAATTTTCCAATAAAAAATGGTGTAAAATGTGATTTTTAAGGGAAATTACAACTATATGCGCGCGTAAGACGTAGGTAAAGTATGGGAAATATACTCATATTACGCGCACATCAAATATTATGAATGATGACTAACTAAAATTGAGGAGAGCTAGAAGAACCCTAATGAAAGGTCTTAAATGCGCTCAAATAGTCTTTACTAAAACCTAATTAAATGAGTGTTCCAAAAACAGCCTCGAGTCTTCTCCTTTCTTTCAAAACAGCTACTGCTTCGTCGAATATAGAGAAGCACACGCGGTTAAGATATGAGTATGCATGGTCGTACCAACCACACGTTTGTGAACATTTGTCACATGTTTTTGGAGTTCGGACTATGCGTTCTGGTCAGCGTCACCACGTACTTTAATGGCCACAACACTTAGTTCAGTTGATCGTGTCATTCTTCAAACATCAACCAAATTTAGTTTAGTTTAGTTGATCGCGTCATTCTTCAAACATTAACCAAATTTGTTCCAATTCTGCTCAATTATACTCGCTGTCACCCAAGACACAAGACATAAAATGTACTCAAAACAAATAAATAAAGAGAAAATAAATGTAAAATAACAAATAAAAAGAAATAAAAAGATGCATGAAATGCAGTCTAATAAATACATATGACATATGTTCTTTGGTGGGTAGCTTTGCTCACAAGTTATAACAATATTGAGAATTCAATTTTTACAATATTTATATCATAAAACTAATCTAATTTTTTTATTATATATTTTAAGAAACTTCATTTAAACATTAATCTTTTCAAACTTACTATTGTATGAAAATCATATAAAAAAATATAATTGGTTATATGAAGTAAATATTTTTTGAAATTTATGAATTTCCATCATTAATATATAAGTATATTTTGTAACATTTTTATGAAAAATTGAATTGTGACAATTAATTGGATGCAATTAAAATACAATTTTTTAACACTTAAAATAGAATAGAGAGAGTAATAACACAACACGATTAATGCGATAATTATATTATCACATTTTGAATATTTTATAGCCTATACATACAAAGTTATTTTTTTTTTCTTTTAGCAAGTGGTGCATTGGCAATGCCAAATCATCATTACAATCAAATCTCAAGAAACAAAAAGCAAATTAAAGAAAGAAAAGGAAGACAAAAAAAATGAGAGATATTATAAAGAAAACAATGAAGATACCAATTGCCACCTTAATTACAAAAAGCGAACATTGCCCGAAATACCCGGTTTCGACTACTTCCCACTTTAACCTCATTAACTCTCTCTCTCTCTCTCTCGATCACTTCACCTCACTTCACTCCACACTCTTTCGCACTCTTCACACTCTCTTGCAATAAACCCAGATCCAGGTCTGTCTTTTTTTGCTCTTCTTTTAAGTTCTTTGCTACTTCTAAGTTGATTTCTTTGTTCTTTATCTTTTAAGTTTGACATCACGGGTTGTTGGTTCTTGGCATTTGCTTGTTAGTGGGAAAGAAGAGGAAATAGTGCAAGAAAAATGTAAAGTTGGGTTCTTTTTGGTGATTGGATGTTATGTTTAACTGGGTTATTTGTGTTGTTATTTCCATTCGTTTCTGTATATATTTAGTGAGCAAGAAGAGGAAATAGAGCTTGAAAAATATCAACTTTTTGGCTGTTGAATATGGAACTTGGCTAAAGATGTGATATTGTTGGACTTAGACGGATAGATAGGGGTTAAATAAATTTTAAAATAGCTTGTAATTTTGTTGAATCTTTAAACTTTTGTTGTGTTGGTTTGCTGTGGTTTCGTCTTTGAATATTGGTTTGATGGATTCTGAGATAATATTTGAGATTTGCTTTGTTGTCGCCTTTAAGAGAATATAGATATATCTGATCAAAAGACAATTTTTTTTAATCATTCTTTGATAATAATTTGGATGCAGGGGAGTTTAGTTTGGTGAATGATTTTTGGAGGTTGTTTTATGGGCCGCGGTAATACAAATTGAAAGAATTCAATTGTTTGTGCTGCTGTTTTTGGCAGATGTTATTTAGTCTGTTTCCTAAATAGATTATTGCTCAAAGGGGGGAAGAATTGCATCCATTTCTTGAACTGTGTAATGTTGTTTTCAAGAATTTAAGGTCTCGAAAAGTGAGTTGAACAGAAGATGGAAGAGATACAATCACAATCAGACAATTATAGGTCGTCTTCTTCTTCGGCAAGTAGTCCTGCAAGTAGGGTGCCTTCGAGTAACTTTTTCTACTTTCGAAAGCCTGGCTCGCTTAGACAACCAATCTCATTTGAGGATTCACCGGAATGGGAGGATACAGATGTTGATGCTAGGGTGGAGGAAGGAGGGGACTCTATTAACCTTGCGACCACACCAGCCTCCCCATCTCTATCAAAGCTCAATAGCGGGTCGTTGCCGTCTCCACCATTAACAGGGGGTGCATCTGTTGTGAGAAAGACCGCTGGGGCTTCTGTTGTATGGAAAGACCTGACCATTACTATTAAGGGAAAAAGGAAATACTCTGATAAAGTCGTCAAGAGCTCAACTGGTTATGCATTGCCAGGGACAATGACAGTAATAATGGGTCCTGCAAAATCAGGGAAATCTACTCTTCTAAAGGCTATTGCAGGTTATTACCTTATCTTTGCTACTATTGACATCTGTTTGGCTTACACTTCTGAGTGCATCTACAGATGATTGGAACTGAAGTATTGTTTTTGATACTCCAGGAAGATTGCATCACTCAGCCAGGATTTATGGTGAAGTGTTTGTCAATGGTGCAAAGTCACATATGCCTTATGGCTCATATGTAAGTTAAGAGCATTTAAATATCTACTGAATATACATATTGTCTCTGGGTAGCAGTTCAATATTTTCATCAAGTACATCTTTTAGTCATCGTTCTCATGCTGTAGAACTATTTTTAGCTTATAATAAGCAGTCCTTTTGGTTTGTGAAACAATGAGTTGGTCTTGCTGGATGTTGAGTTTGGTTAACCTGAAATTTAATGCTGATTTGTGGCAAATCCTAAGTTTTTTAGCTTATATTTTGCATCATTTTTGAAATTGGGATTGCATTTCATTACCGCACACCACTGCGATCAAGTTATGTTGACCCTGGGCTTGCAATGTTCAAATTTCAAATGTTCTAACTACAAATTCTATTGCTTTTTTACTCATGGAATTCAATTTTGACTTGAAACTGCAACTTGTAGGGCTATGTCGATAGGGAAACCACATTGATTGGATCCCTCACAGTTCGTGAATATCTTTACTACTCAGCACTTCTTCAACTTCCTGGTTTCCTCTGTCAGAAGAAGAGTGTGGTAGAAGATGCCATCCATGCCATGTCTTTGATTGATTACGCAAACAAATTAATAGGAGGCCACTGCTATATGAAAGGCCTCCCTCGAGGAGAAAGAAGGCGTGTAAGCATTGCCCGGGAGCTTGTGATGAGGCCACATATTTTGTTTATTGATGAGCCTCTATATCACCTTGATAGGTCATTTATTGATCTCAATTTCTCTCAACTAGAATGAACACATGACATTCAATTAAATTCTACATTTTAATTTGTGCACCAAATACAGGATTCATTTATAAATGATAAATCATAAATGTATTTTTCAACATATTTTTTCTAGATTTGAACATGGTATCAATGTATTGGGCTGATGATTTTGTGTATTCGATCTTTTCTTAATGGTAGATGTTGTATTTTCTTCAATATTCTGAGTTTATAATTCTGGTCTTGTCAGTGTATCTGCCCTTCTGATGATGGTAACGTTGAAGAAACTTGCCAGTACTGGTTGCACTCTTATCTTTACCATATATCAGAGCAGCACTGAAGTATTTGGCCTTTTTGATCGGATCTGTCTGCTTTCAAATGGCAATACCTTATTTTTTGGAGAAACATTGGCTTGCTTGCAGGTAGCATATACTAATCCTGATGTTACCTTATATTTTATTTGAAGAACTTAATCTTGCAAGTGGTGAAACTCATTTTTGTCTTGTGGACTAGACTAGACTAGACATTTTACTTGAATGTGATTTTGTTTACTTATACGATGTTTCTTTAACTGACATATCTTATGTTGATGAAGCACTTCTCGAATGCTGGATTTCCTTGCCCTATAATGCAAAGTCCTTCGGATCACTTCTTACGTGCAATAAACACAGATTTCGACAGGATCATTGCAATGTGCAAAAACTGGCAGGTATGTGCTTTTTTTCTCATATATATATGCTTTTGAACTTGATAATTTTTCGTGGATAGGAACAAGTTTCATTAATGACTAAGAATAATCAATTTCTTGGCTATCTGAGAGTTGAACTTGACAATGCAAGTACTTCTTTTTAGCATTTCCTTGTAATGCTCATCAATTTTGGACAATTTGGTGTTTATGTTGACATGTTAGATGTGTCCGACAGGATGATAATGGAGATTTTTCATCAGCGAATATGGATACTGCTGTTGCCATACGCACCCTAGAAGCAACTTACAAATCATCCGCAGATGCTGCTGCGGTTGAAACTATGATATTAAAACTCACAGAAAAGGTATGATTTTGATATTTGCTACTTCTGCTGTTGTTGAATATGATTACTATGATGTTGCATTCTAAGATTTTCACTTGTACATTAAGATTATATTCTTTAATGATCTCAAAAAAAAAAGATTATATTCTTTAATTACACTATCCTTTTAGTTTATTCATTGAAATGAATGTATCACAAATGCTATCAGCTTTGATCATTACATTATTCTTATTTTTCTAACATTAGCAAACTTTGTATTTTCTCCCTTTTTATGCAGGAAGGTCCACTTCTTAAAAGCAAAGGAAAAGCCAGTCATGCTACAAGGATTGCAGTTTTGACGTGGAGGTCATTATTGATAATGTCTAGAGAATGGAAGTATTACTGGCTCCGTCTTATCGTCTGCATGCTTCTGACTCTCTGCATTGGTACTGTATTTTCTGGTTTAGGGCACTCCCTGTCGTCTGTTGTGGTGAGTTACTAAAATAATCAGTATTGCAGTCATTTTTCCATTCATGTAATATCTATAAGATGCAGAAAGAATCTGGCAAAGGATTCAAATATTACATAAAGCACTTGTTGAGAGGAGGAAACTGTTAATGGTCTAATCTTTGAAGCGATGGCATGATAATCAAACAATGTAAATGGAAAGGAAAACTCAGTAGCATGGTTGCATCCAATTTTCTAAGTTATGGTGTTTTTAGTTATTTGTAAACCCTTCGACTGCGAACAATCATTTGTAGGTTTTATTTGCACTTCATGATTGCTATTTTTCTGAAAAACATTCCATTTGAGATCTAGTTGCTGTCTGTAGTCACCTCCGCAACTAGTTGCTTCTTTATGTAGTTTTCCTGGATAAATCTGGTGGTTTCGGAGACCTGTCATTCTTCGTTTGCGAGTCAGTTTCTGCTTAAAAATGTTGTACGCATATTTACTTGTTCTGCGTAAGCATTTTTAATAGCAGTCTTTAATGATCCTGTTGATTTCTCACTGTATTGTCTGTTCATGCTCCACATTGCAGACAAGGGTTGCAGCAATATTCGTGTATGTATCATTTACTTCGCTTCTAAGCATTGCAGGAGTACCTTCTCTTTTGAAAGAGATCCAGGTATATTATTTTTTGAATCTTTCTGGTATAAACTTATAGATAAGCATTGCTGATTCTATTTTGAATCTATATTGATACTTGCTTCAAGTTACAATGTTTCTTATGGTCCTTATGGATTTTTAACAATCTGTAAATCATGTCTAACAATCATAACGACGAAAGCAGTACATTGATCGATGACTCTTATTCAATCTGTTCTTGAAAAAGCCTTTTTCTTGTTTTATCACACTCAGTGATAATTGGTTTGATCATCTTGATTGCCATTGCATATTTTGCAGATATATGCTGGTGAAGAATCAAACAAGCATTCAAGATCATTGGTTTTTTTGCTCGGGCAGTTTCTTGCTAGCATACCTTTCCTATTTCTGATCTCTATTTCATCGAGTCTTGTCTTCTACTTTCTAGTGGGATTGAGAGATGAATTTCGCTTATTGATGTACTTTGTATTGAATTTTTTCGCCTGTCTCATGGTAAATGAAGGACTAATGCTGTTCATCACGTCCCTTTGGCAACATATTTTCTGGAGCATCTTGACACTAGTGTCCATAAATGTGAGTTCTGCTTTGTCTCCTGGTTAAATATTTGATGTATGAAGAAAGGGCTCTGGATGAAGAAGTTTGCTCAATTTTCATATTTCATGAATGCTTAAATTCTGTTTAATTTTGGAAATGATGATTAAGCATGCATCCTCTATCTGATCTATTCTAATAAAAAATCCTCAATGCCTGTTGAATTTCAGGTGGTAATGATGCTTTCTGCTGGTTATTTTAGAATTGGTAGTGCTTTACCAGGGCCTGTGTGGACTTATCCCTTATCGTATATTGCCTTCCACACTTACTCAATTCAGGCAAGTCCTTGTCATGAAACCAATCTGTGGTAGTCTCCAACACTTCATGTATAACTTTAAGTATGAATATGGTGGTGGGTCTTTCACATATTATATTGGATGCAGGGGCTATTGGAGAACGAGTATTTGGGAACATCATTTGCAGTAGGGGAGGTAAGGAGCATTTCGGGACTCGACGCACTTCGCAGTGCATATGAGATCGATTCTGACAGCAACTCAAAATGGGAGAATCTGGTGGTGTTGCTTATTATGGCAATTGCGTATAGGTTTCTTGTGTTGGTTGTACTTCATTTTCGTGTAGGTCAAAATGAATCGATTGCTAAATTTTGTAAGTTTAATCGAGATACAAACAATCCTGCATCATGAATGTGTAGCTTCGCTCTGCAATTTTTGTCTCACTATAAATTCTTTAGTTTTGGTCTGCAATATAAAAACGAATAAAATATGAAGTCATGAACTAATTTATCTTTATTCTAATTTTAATTTTTTTAATCACGTGATGTCATCATATTGTTATTAAACTACAAAACCGTAATTTTTTAAATCACTATTAGCTTGTTCTCTGCACTCACGATCACTGTCTTGTATGCCTCTAAACTCGCCGATTGTTGTCACTCATTCGTCATCCATCTGCTCTTTCGCTGTCAAGCAAAATTGTATTTTAATTTTTTAGTTAGACTTGGTAAAACTCGTGAACATGCTCGTTAGTTGGCAAACTTTAAATGAAATGAGCTTGAACAAAATTTTGAACTCGTAAAAAAAGCTCAGCTCGAACTCGTACTCGTGATTTAAACGAATCGAGTTTGAACACTCTAAAATTTGGCTCGGCTCAGCTCTTTTACACCCTTAATGTAGCGATTTATTTGACTAATTTCTCCTCAATCTTGGCCTCTAGTAGGGCATTGCAAAAAATTGATAACCCGGCCAACCTGTCCGAACTGAACCCGCCCAAGTCTTTTTCTTATGATCCTTTAGGTGTTGCACATTTTCTAATGCTTTCTTGACCTCCTGGACTCTACTCCTAAATTCATCCCTTGATTTTCCACACATCACACAATTAATTCAAATTTTCCAATCAATCATCAACCACTAATTTCTGCTCTCAAAAATCAAATTCCAACCACAATATGCCAAAACCCTTCGACAGGGGGAAGAGTCAATAGTTATTTTTTATTAAACTAATACGATCATCAAACAATCAGCGACGTCTTACTTATATCTGTTGGTCAGAACACGCAACTTACATTGTAGGTTTCAGTCCTTGTAGTGTGTTTAAGTGGTGTCTCAGTTGTGTCAGTTTACACTTCATTTATTTCACATGTCTGACTATTTAATTTTATTTATATTATTTTTAATTTTATTAATTTAATATTAATTTTTATTTTTTTTAAAATTAGTAATCTAATATTTTTATTAATATTTTATTTGAAATATGTTTAATTATTTCTAATTAATTCTATTATTTTATTTTGTTTTTTAATATCTATTATATTTAAAAGGATAAATAACGGTGCAGTTTCTTCTGTCCTCCCACCTTCCAAAAAAAAGGATAAATATTTTTTTATAACTTATTTATTTATTTTTTAATTTATGTAAAAAATACAAATTAACAATATTTAAAGAACAATGTAACATCTTTTTGACCATTTATTCATGAGATTACAAGTTGGTGGGATCTCATCATGTATCTTTATTTTATTATTTGAATAAAAAATTCATTAATTGATTTAATACATTCTTTTTCTTGGAATAATTGAATAATGACAATATTTTGAGTTTGACAAAAAGTGTCTCTGCTTCTCTTCATTGTCATATTAAATAGAAATGTAATCCCCTAATTATAACATATCTGTACAACTCTAATTACAACAAATATATACAACTATCTCTTTATGGCAATTACATTAATTACAATATCTATGTACAACTAATGTATTTACATTAGAGGCATAATTGCATACATAAAGGGATAATTTTGGGATGGTTTTGGGCAATCACAATCACTGTCATTAATCATTAATATCTTCCATTAATATCCCCCTCAAATTAATGCTAGATGATCAGTCTTGTGAAGAAACAAAGTAGAATCATCTTGACTTTGTACAAAAGAGAAGCTAACAAAAGTGGATTGAAACTTATCAAACCAAGTGCGCGAAGCTTGCTTCTAACCATACAGAGAACGTTTTAGCTTGTAAACATTAAAAGAAAGTGTAGAAAATAAACCTGGAGGAAGAGTCATATAAATATCTTCTCCAAGATCTTCGTGTAAAAATGCACTCTTAACATCCATCTGTCGTAATGGCCATCTCTTGGAAGCTACAATAGCTAGGAGAAGTCGTACAGTGGTCATTTTTGCTACAGGTGCAAAGGTCTTGTTGTAGTCAACACCATACTCTTGGCGATTGCCAAGTGCCACAAGCCTTGCTTTATATCTATCGAGTGAGCCATCAGGTTTTAATTTAATTGAGGTGTATGAAGGTTGATTGAAAGTTTTGATTTAACTAATGGAAATAATTATTGAAATGTTGGAAAATAAATGATTTAATTGAGGTTTATGAAGATTGATTGAAGGTTGATACGAAATAACCACGAAAAAGGAGAAATGCTGAAAACAACAAAGTACGTGTGGTGGCAGAAAAGTATGCGCGGTGGGCACGACAACGTGTACTTTGCTGTCCACCACGTGTAGTAGGCTGTTTTCTGAAAAAAAATATAAGATCATTCGAATGAAGAGGCAAGAAGCTTTAAGAACTTATAGAACTTAAACTTGCAGAGAAAGAAGTGAGAGAAGGGTAGAGAACTAAGATTCTTGAGTGAGAAATCTTAATTAAGCAAGGAGAAACACAAATCTTGCAAGAAATCAACACAAAATCAACAAAGGTAAGTGGTTGATAGTTGGTTTACAAAAGGTTAGGAAGGATATGTTGAATTTGATGATCAATAGTGTTTGAACTAAAATTGATACTGGAAATACTTATGACTATGTGTTAGAGACTTGAATGATTCATTGTTTATAGTTGATGATATGAAAATCATGATAAATATGGAATTGAGGAAGATTAGGTTTACTAATTAAAGTTGGCATATGGATGAATTAAGGTTTATAAATGATGTTTTGGTGATTCTAAGGTAAGAATCAATGTGTGAATGATTAGTTAATGGATTGTGTATCATTAATTACGTACAGGAGGATCTGTACGACGATTGGGTGGATTTTGATTCGGGGTATAGATTGCCGATTTTGTTTTATTCAAGGTAAGTGTTCTTACGCTTACTAAATTGATTCTTAAAGTAATTTAAATGTAAAAATGTAGTTTTCTTTGGCATTATATAGTTGAAATATAGCTAGCCTATAATGTTATGTTGAGATTGTTAGTTATATTTAGAAGAATCATGTTGAAAGTGATATGTTGATGGTTATAAGTCTAGTTGACATATGTTTGATAATTATATGTTTTAGTAAACATATAGTTGATTGTTGGTTGATTTTGGATAACTTTGAAATAATATTGTAAATGATGATGAATGAATCATTCATATGGTTGTTATGATATTTTATGATCAAAATTGAATTTATTTGGTATGTTAATTTGGCTTTATGCCTTATTTGATAAATGTTGATTTATGATTGACATTTATGTGTCTTAGTGAACTTATGGTTCATTATTGCTATTGAAATGATGAGTTGCTTATGGTTTGATTTTATTCTTACCTTGTTAAATATATGGATGTGAAATGTAATAGTATGCTCATTTATGTCATGTTGATATATGATTGATATGTGGTTTATTGACATGCTCCTTTGGCTAGATGCCTTGTTGATATTCATATGAGATTGAGATAGATACAAAAGCATGGGATTGCTTTGTTGAGCATGTTTGAGCATACTTGATTGAGATTATGAGATATGAATGCATTGATCATTCATAGTGTTGCATCATTTATGTGACACAGATTGATATTGATATCCATGCTGGGCCTAAGAGTTATTCCAAGAGAGATCTCGATGCCGGTCTGGGACCGATGATATTTCTAGCTGGTGTAACATTCTGAAAATTTTCCGTTGATAAAATAACGTGAAATTAACATTTAATTGTTTAGGAAATAATTACGGAAGGTTGATTTACGATTGACGGAAGATAAAAGGTGAAAAATAAATAAAAATTCGGATTTATCCGAGTACGCACAGTGGGAATGAAGAACGCGGTGTCGTTGCCACCCCGAGTACTAAAAGACGCGGTGTCGTAGCGACTACGCGTAGTTGATAGCCACCCGGCGTACTTTGTTATACGTCAGAAAAAAAAATAAAGGGGGACATAATTATACCCATTAAGTATAATTAACATAAAGTGGATCTAAATCTTACCTTTTTAAACTCCTTTCCAATAGAAAAATTCAGAGGAATAGATCTGGAGATAAGGGCTAAGTGCTGAGAGAGATTTCTGGAGAAAATTCTGGTGATTTTGGTGGAGAATTGCTGGAGAAAAACTCATGCAAAGTTAAAGGTAAGATGAGTTTACATTTGGTAGATTTTAAGTTGATTTTGAGTTTCTGGTGAAGTTAAAGGATTAAATAAATTTCTGGAATTTAAGGATTTGGTTGTTGGAGAATTTGGGTTAATTCTGGAATAAATTGGGATGATTTTATGCATGATTAGATGGTTGAAAATGGTGTAGATCTAAGGTTTACCTATAGTTGATAATTGGTTGATTT